>JAWPHD010006313.1:0-146814 GCA_037043455.1 Cyrtodaria siliqua | reverse complement strand
GGTGTAGAGATGTGAGGATATTATTATTATTGAGGTGTGGTTTTTGGTTAGTTGGAGTGGTGTTAGTTTTAAGGGTTGGTTTGGGTGTTGTGGATGGTGTTGAGGGTTTGGGGAAGGTGGGTGGTTATGGTTGTATTGGGTTGAGGGGTGGTGAAGGGGGTGGTTTTGAAGTGGTGGTGAGAATAGGGAGAGTTGGATTGGGGAAGGAGAAGGAGAGGGTTAGGGGTAAGGGGGGTTATATTGTATAAGGATGGGGGATGAGTTGAGGGGGGGATTTAGGGGTATTGTGGGGGTGTTGATTGGTTTGAGATTAGTGGGATTTTGAATAATGGGAGTAGTGTTATGGTGGTGTGGAAAGGGTGGGTGTGGATTTGGGAGGTGGGGGGAAGATTATTTGTTTAGGATGGGGGGATGAAGTGAGGGGTAATTAAGAGTAATGTGGGGGGGGTGTGGTTGTTTGAGGGGTATGGATTTTAATTAGTTTGAGTGGTGTTATAAGGTGGGTGGGAGGGGGTGGGGTGGGATTTGTGTGGTTTAGTGTGTAAGGATGGGGTAGGTGGGATGGGTTTTGGGGATGTGTGATGGTAATTAGGGGTGGGTATGTGAGATAGGGGTGGAGGGGTGGTTGTGGGGGGGTGTGGTGGGAAAGGGTTTGAGGGTTGTATATTTAGGGTGAGGGTAGTGGGAGAAGGTTAAAAGGAAGGGTGGGATTAGGTGGGGATTGGATAGGGGTGTGTGTGTGATGTAATGGAGTGGGGGAAGTGGTGATAAGGGGGAGGGGGGTTGTGTGGGGGGGTGTGGTGGAAAGGGTTGGGGGGTTGTATATATGGGGGGGAGGTTTGTTGAAGAAGGTTAAAGGGGGAATTTGGTGATAGTTTAGGGTGATGTGTGTGGGAGTAATTAAGTGTGGGGATGTGATGATAAGGGGGGGAGAGGTTTGTTGTGGGAGTGGGTGTGGAAAGGGTTTGGGGGGTTGTATATTAGGGGTGGAAGGTAGTGGGAGAATTTGAAAGTGAATGTGGATTGTTTGGGGGATTGTTGGATGTGATTGAAGGAGGGATGTGATGGGTAAGGGGGTGGAAGGGTGTGTTGGTGGGGGGGATGTGGGGGGGAAAGGGGTTTGTGGGGGTTGTTTATTTATGGGGGAATTAGTGAGAGGATGAAGGTTGGGATTAGGTGAGGGAGGTGGTGTGGTAATTGAAGGGTGGGATGGGATGATAAGGGGGGAAGGGGGTTTGTGTTTGGGGGATGTGGGTGGGAAGAGGGGGGTTTGTATATTTAGGGTGTAGTAGTGGGGAGGGGTTAAGAGGTGGGTGGGGATTATTTTAGGGATGGTGTGTGTAATTAAGTGGATGTTTGATGAGAAGGGGGGAATGGGGTTGTGAGGATAGGGTTTGGGTGGGTTGTATAGTTTAGGGGGTATTAGTGGGAGAGGGTTAAGAGGAATTGTGATGAGTTTGGGGATGGGTGGGATGTAATTGAGGGGTGGGATGGGGTGATAATGGTGAAGTGGTTTGTGTTGGTGTGGTATGTGGGTCGGATAAGGTTGAGTGTTTAGAGTGTAGGGTGAATGGTTGATTGATTAATATGGAAGAGTGGGTAGAGTGGGGTATTGTTAATGTTGGGGGTTTGGGTATGTTGACATGTTTGTATTTTTTGGGTGTGTTTTATTGGTATTGTTTTGTAGGTGTGGTTTTGTTGTTTGGTGTTAGTGTGTTTCGATTGGTTGTTGTTGAGTTGTTGTGGTGGGGTTTTGATTTGGTTGTATTGTATTGGATGAGGTTGTTATGGGTTGGTTTGAAGGTGTATTTGTTTATGAGTGGTTTTATTATGGGATTGTTTTAAATAGGATTTAATCATTAGTTGAAGATATAGTTATTTTTATGTTTGTATTTTTGAGTATTGTGAGTTATGATTTAAACCAACTGCAAAATTTAAATGGGAACTTAGTTATGACATAGAGGAAGAAACATGGACAGACATATATGCTTCACCATTCAAAAGTGCAATGAGCACAACGTTGCAATGGTTTCAGATTAGAATAAATCACAGATTACTCCCAACTGATCTTTACTTACACAAAATAAAAATAAAAGATACCCCTTTATGTTATTCTTGTAACGAAGAAGAGACCATGGCTCACATGCTATGGACCTGTCCCACAACACAAACTTTTCTTCAACAACTACAAAGCATACTAGTATCAAAAACAAATAATACTGCCATTTACAGAAGAACTTTTTATATTCAACATTGGAAAATGCCGCCGGGCTTATCAAAGATTTAATTGCAAATATTGCTAGAAATCGAATATTATATTTTTTTGCTCAAAATACATCATTATCCATACAGGCACTTAAAAACTTTCTTAAGGTCTCACAACACACTTCGATTTTACTGTGTTGGCCATAGGCAGTAAAGTCCAATTTTCCATTCTGAATCAAGCATTTACAGTCTAAAAGTATTTTTTTTGGAAAATACAGTTACTGCTGCTCATAAAAATCCACAAAATCTGGTACATAGCCCAGTTTTTTTTTTTTTTAATGTGAGTGGTGGCAGTCAAGGTACTCTTTTCGGCTTTCACTAAACATTTTGCACCTAAATTCATACGCATTTTGAGCACCCACAAATGTGTCACATTTTGCTGTCAGTGTCGTCTAATCGCTGTTCATCCAATCTCACACTATTGTTTTCTCACCTGCAACAAGAAGAGAAAATATCCATGGGCAATTATTAAAATATCTCAAACCGAAGAACACACCCCTACTTTTTATGTTGTAAGAATCATCCTACAGTCACATGCAAGGGAGCTAAGTGTGTAGTGAGATCTTAAATGCTTTCATATAAAAACATTGCAATAAAAAACAAAAATGTGGAACAATTTAATAAAGATTGGGAGATGCTAAAACAAATATTTAATTAATTAGTCCAATGTCTATTCTAGGATGCGCGATCGCGTGATTTGCGCCATTTTCTACGAGATCGCATTTTTTTTTAAACCTAATGCACACTGATCATGCGTACAAACGTAGAAAAACAATTCAGTTTGTGACAAATATGCATGCGACATCGTAATCCGTAAAAACAAACGTTTGTTTTGAAAACAAGCAAGCGTCGCAGATGACCTAGACTAAGTATGTAAATCTTAGTGAAGTTACCTTTATTTTAGTATTCCTGGGTTAGGTGGCGCTATAGGTATCACATGGCATGCTGACGTCATTCGATTTCAGATTGTACGGAATAATTTAGACGAAAATAAATTTAGGACATGCTTGTTTTGCCTTGCGGTTGCAGACATTATTTTCGTTTGTTTTAAAATTTGTAAAATTGATGTTTACAGTCACATGTACGGCAAATTTAAAAGGTATCTGTCAGTACATGTGTTTTCACATATTCCCGCCTGCTCTTTAGCTCTACTGATCAGAGATCAGCAGAGCTTATGCCGTGGTGCGGCGTCCGTCGTCTGTCCGTCCGTCCGTCTGTCCGTAAACTTTTTTTTGTAGCGACTACTCCTTTGAAACTACTGAATGCATTTTCATGAAACTTTACAGAAATGTTGCCCATGAAGTCTAGTTGATCCTAGCAAAAATTCATGTTGATGTAAATTCCAAGATGGCCGCCAGATCTAAAAATAGGTTTTTAAAAAACAAGTTTGTAGCGACTACTTCATGAAAACTATAAGTTATATTGATATGGGACTTTTCTAAAATGATCAGCATGACATGATGTTGGTCCTTGTCGAAAATCGTTTTGATTCGACGTTAAACATGGCTGCCAGCGGCCATCTTTGTTTACATAGAGTTATATAATGAAAATTTGTAGCGACTACTTCTCTGAAACTACTTGATGGATTTTCATGAAACTTCACAGGAATGTTGCTCTTGATGTCTTATTGATCCTAGCAAAATTTCAGGTTGGCCTGAAATTCAAGATGGCCGCCACGGCTAAAAATAAATTTTCAAAATACCAGTTTGTAGCGACTACTTCTTGAAAACTATAAGTGATATTGATATGGGACTTTTTCTTAAATGATCAGCATGACATGATGTTGGTCCTTGTCAATTTTTTTTTGATTCAACGTTAAACATGGCTGCCAGCGGCCATCTTTGTTTAGATAGAGTTATATGGTAAAAACGTGTAGCGACTACTCCTATGAATCTACTTGGCAGATTTTCATGAAACTTTACAGGAATGTTGCTCTTAATGTCTTATTGATCCTAGCAAAATTTCAGATCGGCCAGGAATTCAAGATGGCCGCCACAGCTAAAAATAGATTTTTAAAAAAGAAGTTTGTAGCGACTACGTCTTGAAACTATAAGTGATATTGATATGGGACTTTTTGTAAAATGATCAGCATGACATGACGGTTATCAGAGTCAAACATTATTTTGATTCGACGTTAAACATGGCTGTCAGCGGCCATCTTTGTTTACATAGAGTTATATCATGAAAACTTGTAGCGACAACTCCTCTGAAACTACTCGACAGATTTTCATGAAACTTCACAGGAATGTTGCTCTTGATGTCTTATTGATCCTAGGAAAATTTCAGGTCGGCCGGAAATTCAAGATGGCCGCCACAGCTAAAAATAATTTTTAAAAAAACAAGTCTGTAGCGACTACTTCCTGAAATCAAAATCAATCAGTAGAGCTTCAAGGTCATTGACCTCTTGTTTAAAATCCCCCCTATTTTTCATCCCCCCTACTTTTCGATTTCTAGAAAACACACCGAGTTACATAATCGTATCAAATTAAAGTACTGTCTCCACTGAACCAAGAACTGTTTTTTATTATTTTCTACATCAATTACGTCATAAAATTCAAGACATATTGTTTTGGACCACACAGGCAGTTTTTAAAAAAAACATATTTTTTTATTATTAAATTTCACTTTATTTACCTTTTTTTCTTTTTTTTGGACTAAAAATAATTTCCCCATTGCAAATCTCATTATTTTAAAGCACACACACAATAATTTTCAAATGTTTTATAACATGGTTGTATATATTTTGTAAGGTGTGGCAAGGGATGGTCCTCCCCGACCCTTGTCTCACCATGTGACGGGGAGATTAAACGGGTCATCTTAAGGTGGCTGAAAAACAAAACAAAAACGTTTAGGGTAGATCATTTTACACTGTTATTTTATATAACAAAATTAATGTGAACCATTAAAATTCAGTAACTGTCTGGAAGGTACAGGTCTATAACATGTTAAAGACAAAAATAATTTCTTATATATACATCAAACATGTTGAATACATCAATTATAGCAACCCATGTCTGTCATTGTATAAAAAACGCTAAAATATGATAAAAAAAGAATGTTATTCTCAAACAAAAGCATTCCAAATTTCGTAATTTTAAAATTACCTCCTTTTTCATTGAAATAAGAACAGTAAGATTTGCGATAACCTATAACAGTATGTTCCCAACATATTTGCTTTATTTTTATCACCGACTTTGTTTACATGGAGGATCTTACATGAGTACAGTTACTGTGTATTATTGATTTTAATAAACGAGTTTGATTAAATGATTGGATACGAGGCTCTTGCCGAGTATCCTATCTTTTTATCCAACAAGTTTATTAAAGTCAATAATACACAGTCACAAATGTAAGATTCTGTTTATCACATAACACACCTACGATGTGATAGTTTCACTTTAATGTCAGATTTCCTTATATACGGCGGCAATTTGTAAGACAGATCATGACGTCGTGTTGTTGTTACCATGACGTCGCTACGTTACGCGGCTGTAAATGCGTTAGCGC
Organism: Cyrtodaria siliqua; assembly: GCA_037043455.1. NCBI lineage: Eukaryota > Metazoa > Mollusca > Bivalvia > Adapedonta > Hiatellidae > Cyrtodaria > Cyrtodaria siliqua. Next base: position 141,042 of record JAWPHD010006313.1, on the reverse strand, counting down.
TACAAATAATGCGTTACTAACATTCATTTTATGAAGTAAGATTTCAAATAATGATAAATAATTAAGGCGTCTGAACGTACCGTATGATATACCATGCAAACAAATGGGATTAAATGTTTACTGTATACAAACACAGTGATTCGGTCCTCATTTGCATCTGTAATACACTAGTGTATTATGAGAGTCCTGGCTTTATTGCACTCCCAGAAGCCATGTTATGTGATAAAAATGACTTTGTAGCATTATTATTGGACATATACCATTGAACCCGAACATACACGGCTTTGTATCTCGTTTATGGAAATGATGTGCATTTTATGTGCTAAATTTATTTTTCTCCGTATATAATTATTTATTTTTTTTCTATAAAATTACATATTTTGAGAATCCAAACTCTATAGACACACTATAGGAGCAACTTTATTTAGCCAGACCAAACATAGGCATGGACATTGCCCGGAGAGGCATCTGAGGTCTTCCTCCAGCAGTGTAAGCTGGAAAGATCACCAAATGACCTTATAGCCGGTGGTGCGACTATAAAAATCCAATTCATTTGTCAGTAACGTTTAGTTTGGTCAGTCTTTATTAAAGTCAGTAATATACAGTCATCAGTAAGATCCTCTCACAGGAGGCATATTTTCTTTTTATGCCTCCCGAAGGGTGGCAATTAGTAGTCACACTGTCAGTCAGTCCGTCCGTCCGTCTGTCAGTGCGTTCGTCCTTACTATCTTTTATTACTACACCCCCACCCCCACAACACCCATCTGACGCTCCAGTTTTGGGGTTTGACCTGGCCGTTTAAAGCCGTTTATATTGTGTCTATATAGAGTTTGAATTCTCAAAATATATAATTTATAGAAATACCTTGTCGTCAGTACTTTTTGAAATGGTGTACACATGTTGTAAACTGCGGCTGTTGCTACTGCAACCGATTAATGACGCCCACCAAGTGCTTCACATAAAAAGCTTCTTTTTTAAAAGCAATAATGAGTGTGTGTATATATATATATATATATATATATATATATATAATGACTGTCTATAGAAATCTCTGTTTAAACTTTGAGATAAATTGTTACAATACATTGATTCAAGATCTAACTTTTTTTTTAGAAACATAATTTATATGTCTATTCTCATTTACAAAATGATTCCAATATAATAAGTACTTTACTATTTCACTGTAGAGTTATTCTCTTCTGCTATTGTAAAGGTAATCCTCAAAACAATTTAAGGACGGTAAAATAGAACTGTAATAATTACTTAATCTTTAATATCTTTAATATCTCTAATATTATGGATTTCATATTCATATAAAAAGTTAATATATGTGTGTAATGTAACAATTGTAAAAGAATACAACTTGAAATAAATAAACTTAAAAATCACAAGAAGACAGTAAACTGTTCAATTACAGCACTTTAAAAAATTACCCAAATCTAAACATGGTCCTTAAATTATTTTGAGGAGTAGATGTGGTATGTCACTGATGTTGTATGTGTTGTCTGACCACCAGTCTACGCCCGTCCGTCCATCTGTTAGTTGTGTACCAATGGGCTACTAGAAGCATAATCTGCTGTACTCTACTGTAGTCAACACTTTGCTGTAATAAATGTTATGAAAGACAACTCTGATGTAAAAAAAAAGAAAAAAAAAGAAAAGAGATCCTGTATGTACTATTGACATAAAAATGAGTTCTGTTCAAGCAGGGGATATAGGGCGTAAATGGTAGGTTCATGAACAGACGCAACGCGGTCTGAAATATGATCTTACTGAAATACTTGAAATTTTGATTAAAAACCTTATTTCTAATAATGTTTGTTTTTTATACCTTTGTTACTACATTTGTCCAGTGTCATATCTGTATACATGTGTTACTATGTCCAATGTCGTATACTTGTGTTACTATGCCCAATGTCTTATACCTGTGTCCAATGTCTTATATTTGTGTTACTACGCCCAATGTCTTATAGTTGTGTTACTATGCCCGATGTCTTATACCTGTGTCCAATGTCTTATACCTGTGTTACAGTGTCAAATGTTACTATGTCCGATGTTTTATATCTGTATTTCCTGTGTAACTATGTCCAATGTCTTGCACCTGTGTTAATATGTTCAATGTCATATCATTCTGTATAGATGTGTTAATTACTATGTCCAATGTCTCATACCTGTGTTCCTATGTCCAATGTCCTATATATATGTTAATATATCCAATATCTTATACCTATGTTACTATGCCAATGCCTGTGTTACTATGTCCAATGTATTATACTTGTGTTACTATGTTCAATGTATTATACTTGTGTTACTATGTCCAATGTCTTATTGTTACTATGTCCAATGTCTTATTCCCCGTGTGGTTGCCAGGGTAGAATACAACCACTGCAAACACACCGTCACATGCAGAGGGGTAGGACCCCCCCCCCCATGCAGAGGGGTAGGACCCCCCCCCCCCCCCCCCCCCCCCCCCCCCCCCCCCCCCCCCACATTCATATTCATTTTGTCATTTTTTGTTCATGCTCATTAAAGGTCTTCATCATGACCCCTGCATTGTTTCAGGTGCCATCTCGCTCACATCACTAAGAGAAGTGGCAAAAAACCAATAAACGTGGCTCCAGCGTAAATGGAAGATGAGCCTGGCATGTTCATGCCTGTTAGGCGCCATATAACCTGTAATGTGTTGGTGCGCCTTAAAACCCCAATTCAGTTCAATTCCAATGTCTTATACTTGTGTTACTATGTCCAATGCCTTATACTTGTGTTACTATGTTCAATGTATTATACTTGTGTTACTATGTCCAATGCATTAAACTTGTGTTACTATGTTCAATGTCTTATTCTTGTGTTACTATGTTCAATGTATTATACTTGTGTTACTATGTTCAATGTATTATACTTGTGTTACTATATCCAATGTCTTATACTTGTGTTACTATGTCAATGTCTTATACTTGTGTTACTATGTTCAATGTATTATACTTGTGTTACTATGTCCAATGTCTTATACTTGTGTTACTATGTTCAATGTATTATACTTGTGTTACTATGTTCAATGTATTATACTTGTGTTACTATGTCCAAGGTATTATACTTGTGTTACTATATCCAATGTCTTATACTTGTGTACTATGTCATGTACTTGTGTTACTATATCCAATGTCTATACTTGTGTTTACTAGGTCCAATGTCTTATACTTGTGTTACTATGTTCAATGTATTATACTTGTGTTACTATGTCCAATGTCTTATACTTGTGTTACTATGTTCAATGTATTATACTTGTGTTACTATGTTCAATGTATTATACTTGTGTTACTATGTCCAATGTATTATACTTGTGTTACTAGATCCAATGTCTTATACTTGTGTTTACTATGTCAATGTATTATACTTGTGTTACTATGTCCAATGTCTTATACTTGTGTTACTATGTCCAATGTATTATACTTGTGTTACTATGTCCAATGTTTTATACTTGTGTTAATATGCCCAATGTATTATACTTGTGTTACTACCGGTATGTCCAATGTCTTATATATGTTTTATCATGTCCAATGTCTTATACGTGTGTTACTATGTCCAATGTCCAATGTATTATGCCTGTGTTAATATGTCCAATATTTCATAATTAGTTCTGTAGGTTTGGTACTTCGTGTCGTAATACTGGAGATAACACAATATCAAAATCTGAGTAACCAAAGAAAATGGAATGATATATAGGAATCTTGAAGCCTGCTATTACTGTTCAAACGATTACAGTGCTTTGGGGGTGGGTTATAATCACTTGGGTTAAACGTCTAATTTTTAAATAAAAGGAAATGTTTATTTAATTTCTGATTTAGATTTACCCTTTTAGTTGTATGATAGCAAAATTTCTAAAATTATTGTCCTGAAACTGTGATTTTTTAATAGGCAATTTTTGCACCAATATTTACATAATTTCATTTTATCCTTAAAAGTGCCAAACTTCAACAAGTTACCTTAATTGATGATTGCATTTTGACTTGTCCCTAACATTTGTTAAAACAGCAAATATATATATTTATTTCTGAGTTATTGTGACAGTATGAATTTTTCGTTTCAAAAACTCACTTCAGATAGTATAGAATCATTTTTTCCGAGAGGTGTTGCACGTAGTGATATATTTTGCATGGAAAAATGTCCCAAATAATTTCACCGTTGAATAAATGTATGCTTATATGATATATCTTCAAGCCTGGAAAGTTTTAAAAGAATCTAAAATATATGAGCTGTTTATGGGATAATGTATTGAGAATATGAATAAAATAGTATTTAACATGTTGGTTTAGACGAATATATAAAAATACTACTAAGTATTTAAAAGCAACGCATCTTTTAACTGAAAAAAATCCTTGGTCTACAATATTCTTCACAAATTTATATAAACACTATATGTATTGAATATATATTAGTTTCATATGAAATACATATGTGAACAGTTCATATGTGTCACATGTGTATTATTTTGATGTGTGAAACATATTTGGTAAATATGTGCCACATATGTATCATTTACATATGTGGCACATATGTAAATAATATTATGCACATATTATATTAATATGCAAATCAAAAGAAAGGAATACATATGTGTCACACATCACAACATTTTTCCTGTTATATATAACTCGAGTACCTTTGAATCTAAGATCATGAAACTTAATAGATAGACTGCCCATGGACTAGTATGATCATGGTTGTTTTTGAGGGTACTAGGTCAAAGGTCAAGGTCACAGTGACCGACATAGTAGAAAACCAGTTTTTCACGCTATAACTTGAGTACTTTTCAACAGGTTCATTAAATTGCATAGATTGTCCTCTTGACAAGGATTATTCTTATTACTTGTGAGGTTGTCATAGAAAAAAAATATTTTCCTGCATTCCACCATAAATTAAACAAAGTCCTCTGGTCAAAATGACCTAGTCCTGGGGTTCTAAAGTTTGTATATAGAGATTTCACATGTTTTTACAAAGACTTACAAGAGGCAACATCTGAAATCACAATAACAGTTCTCATGTAGCATAACTATAAGCTTGTTGGGCCTCTGCTGAGTTTGATCAAATGGTGACCCTGGAGTCAGATTTGAAAACAAGCCCCTGTGGTTAAAGTTTTACAAAGCGCTATAGTGGAACATCTTTAAAAATCTTCTCTGAAATAACCATGCACAGTGTTCCATATATTGAATGTGACATTAGCTTGTGGTCCTCTACCAAGTTTGTTAAAAGGATGACTCAAGAAATTTTTTCATCTGAAACCACAAGAGCTGAGGCTTTCATATTTTGCCTATATATCAGTAACTTATGATCCTCTACCAAGTTGTTTACCCTAGGTTAAAAATTCCCCTGCCCTAGAGGTCAAAGTTATATATAAAGTTATATAGAAAAATCTTTAAACAATCTTCTGAAACTTCGAGAGATAGAGGTCTAATATTTTGCGTGTAGCACAGTGCTCCAGATGAAGTGTGTATGCAGGAATTTGGTTCTCATTATTTATTGACAATTTTTTAATGCTTTTTTGTATTCATTCTATTTTTAATGCGGTTTGGTTAACAAGTATGCGTAATTATGCAGATCTGGGGCACTGTAGCAGTAGCTTATAGTCTTTCAACGTTGTTCAGATGGGATTCTTGGCCTAAACGTAGTGGTCCCATGTTTTACATAGAATTATACGCAAAAATCCTCAAACATCTTCAATCAGGGCACTGGGATGCGCAAATGGCGACAAATGCGCATAAGAATGAAATGTGGGCGCAAGAAAAAACAAATTTGCGAAAGTGATTTGCGCAAAAGAATCAAAATCTTTTTTTTTTTTCAATTACTCAAGCATTTTCGACCCAGATAAAGACGGGTACAGCGTTAGTTATTTCTATAGAGGACACTCAAAGCGAGTAAAAAAATCGATACCCAGTCTAACACGCATCTTGCGCATGACCGATTACTGTAAAACACAGTGACCAGTGACTCAATAAACATCCTGTAATCCTGTCCCAAGCCCCCAGCTGTTAAATACCTACATGTTTGCTAATTAGTGTTTGTTAGTTCGATAATTTGCATGACCATTGTCCAATAATCACACCTCGAGTACACAGCTAAGATTGCAGGATCTAATTACAAATGCAGCCAATCAGAAACGGTGTTATTTATCCACATATGCGGTAAGTCAATCAGAGAGTCCGTTGCATTTACTATACAGAATTCTACTTTCACTTTTTAAACACCTAATTAATCGACCAAGTTTACTCTACAGATCAGTTGACCATTGTCAGTATATTTGTTTTATAACTGTTTCAATTAAAAGTATAACTAACTGAATTATTGTTATTTTTTTCTTTATTCTTTCTTGATCACATGCTAGTCACATGACCAACACAGAAATTCAAAATGGCGGCCGACAGAGTAAACAAGATCGTTTTTCATAGTTGTAAGTTTATAAAAACGGATTAAAACATCGCACATGTATTGTCTCATATTTTTATAATAATATGACAATGTATACACACTTTACTGGATGATTTTCTTCCTATAATTACGAGGTTTTGTAAGAATAATTTATCCTATAACAGTTCAACCCCACAAACCAAAATTTAAATTATTTGTTTTTGTTTTGCTGTTTCTCTTTTTTTAGCTCTACTGGCCAAGGGCCAGCAGAGCTTATGGGATGGTGTGTTGTCCGTCTTCCGTCGTCCGGTCCGTCGTCCGTCGTCCGTCGTCCGTCCGTCGTCCGTCCGTTAACTTTTGCTTGTGTACACTCTAGAGGCCACATTTCTGATGCAATCATCATGAAACTTTGTCAGAATGTTTGTCTCAATGAAATCTCGGTCAAGTTCGAAAATGGGTCATGTGGGTCAAAACTAGGTCACTAGGTCAAATATTGGAAAAACCTTGTGTACACTCTAAAGGCCATATTTTTGACCCGAGCTTGATGCAACTTTGTCAGAATGTTTGTCTTAATTATATCTTGGTCAAGTTGAAAATGGGTCACATGGGGTAAAAACTAGGTCACTAGGTCAAATACTTGAAAAACCTTGTGTACACTCTAGAAGCCGTATTTCTGACCCAACCTTCATGAAACTTTGTCAAAATGTTTGTCTTAATTATATCTTGGTCAAGTTAAAAAATGGGTCACATGGTGTTAAAAACTAGGTCACTAGGTCAAACTTTGAAAAACCGTGTGTACACTCTAGAGGCCATATTTTTGACCTGATCTTGATGAACTTTGTCAGAATGTTTGTCTTAATGAAATCTCGGTCAAGTTCAAAATGGGTCATGAGGGGTCAAAAACTAGGTCACTAGGTCAAATACTTGAAAAAACTTGTGTACACTCTAGAGGTCATATTTGTTACCCAATCTTGATGAAACTTTGTCAAATTGTTTATCTTAATTATATCTTGATCAAGTTCGAAAATGGGTCACATGAAGTTAAAAACTAGGTCACTAGGTCAAATATTGGAAAAACCTTGTGTACACTCTAGAGGCCATATTTTTGACCCGAGCTTGATGCAACTTTGTCAGAATGTTTATCTTAATTGTTTGTCTCAATGAAATCTCGGTCAAGTTCGAAAATGGGTCATGTGGGGTCAAAAACTAGGTCATTAGGTCAAATATTGGAAAAACCTTGTGTACACTCTAGAGGCCATATTTTTGACCCGAGCTTGATGCAACTTTGTCAGAATGTTTGTCTTAATTATATCTTGGTCAAGTTTGAAAATGGGTCACATGGGGTTAAAAACTAGGTCACTAGGTCAAATACTTGAAAAACCTTGTGTACACTCTAGAAGCCGTATTTCTGACCCAATCTTGATGAAACTTTGTCAAAATGTTTGTCTTAATTATATCTTGGTCAAGTTCAAAAATGGGTCACATGGTGTTAAAAACTAGGTCACTAGGTCAAACTTTGGAAAAACCGTGTGTACACTCTAGAGGCCATATTTTTGACCCGATCTTGATGAAACTTTGTCAGAATGTTTGTCTCAATGAAATCTTGGTCAAGTTCAAAAATGGGTCATGTGGGTCAAAATCTAGGTCACTAGGTCAAATACTTGAAAAAACTTGTGTACACTCTAGAGGTCATATTTGTTACCCAATCTTGATGAAACTTTGTCAAATTGTTTATCTTAATTATATCTTGATCAAGTTCGAAAATGGGTCACATGAAGTTAAAAACTAGGTCACTAGGTCAAATATTGGAAAAACCTTGTGTACACTCTAGAGGCCATATTTTTGACCCGAGCTTGATGCAACTTTGTCAGAATGTTTATCTTAATTGTTTGTCTCAATGAAATCTCGGTCAAGTTCGAAAATGGGTCATGTGGGGTCAAAAACTAGGTCATTAGGTCAAATATTGGAAAAACCTTGTGTACACTCTAGAGGCCATATTTTTGACCCGTGCTTGATGCAACTTTGTCAGAATGTTTGTCTTAATTATATCTTGGTCAAGTTTGAAAATGGGTCACATGGGGTTAAAAACTAGGTCACTAGGTCAAATACTTGAAAAACCTTGTGTACACTCTAGAAGCCGTATTTCTGACCCAATCTTGATGAAACTTTGTCAAAATGTTTGTCTTAATTATATCTTGGTCAAGTTCAAAAATGGGTCACATGGTGTTAAAAACTAGGTCACTAGGTCAAACTTTGGAAAAACCGTGTGTACACTCTAGAGGCCATATTTTTGATCCGATTTTGATGAAACTTTGTCAGAATGTTTGTCTCAATAAAATCTCGTCAAGTTCAAAAATGGGTCATGTGGGGTCAAAAACTAGGTCACTAGGTCAAATACTTGAAAAAACTTGTGTACACTCTAGAGGTCATATTTGTTACCCAATCTTGATGAAATTTTGTCAAATTGTTTATCTTAATTATATCTTGATCAAGTTTGGAAATGGGTCACATACAGTTAAAAACTAGGTCACTAGGTCAAATATTGGAAAAACCTTGTGTACACTCTAGAGGCCATATTTTTGACCCGAGCTTGATGCAACTTTGTCAGAATGTTTGTCTTAATTATATCTTGGTCAAGTTTGAAAATGGGTCACATGGGGTTAAAAACTAGGTCACTAGGTCAAATATTGGAAAAACCTTGTGTACACTCTTTGTCAAAATGTTTGTCTTAATTATATCTTGGTCAAGTTCAAAAATGGGTCACATGGTGTTAAAAACTAGGTCACTAGGTCAAACTTTGGAAAAATCGTGTGTACACTCTAGAGGCCATATTTTTGACCCGATCTTGATGCAATTTTGTCAGAATATTTGTCTCAATTATAGCTTGCTAAAGTTCGGAAATGGGTCACACAGGGTCACACAGGGTCAAAAACTAGGTCACTAGTACACTCTAGAGGCCATATTTCTGACCCGATCTTGATGAAACATTGTCGAAATGTTGTCTTAATTATATTTTGGTCAAGTTCGAAAATGGGTCCCATGGGGTCAAAAACTAGGTCACTAGGTCAAATACTTGAAAAACCTTGTGTACACTCTAGACACCATGTAGTACGACTCGATTCATCAATGGTATAACAGCCAGTAGAGCGTTCACAGGCCCTACTGGGCCTCTTGTTGTTATTACATAATTCCTCAAATCCCCTTGTGGGTAGACTGGTGCGCGGCTAACTATCTGCCGCTCTGCTCGCTAGCTTATGAGTGTTGCAGTCGTACGGGTACCAATCTAGGAGAGTCAGACGCTTGAGACGCTTGGAACTAGTAGGTGCTACAGAACAGGCGATTTATTCATTTAGCGTCTAATCGACAAAGTCTCACAACAACATGCAATAATGGCAGTGTCATTGAGTCGATTGAAGTTCAAGTGTGATCTAATACAAATATACGGACTTATTGTGATTGAAAGAAGCATAAGTCGGGAAGAAATGATAAGGTAATGATCGACAATAGTGATGAGCTGATCCAACTGGTTATTGCACATGTATTTCGAGATATTTTGCCTCAATACATTTATTGGAATTAAAGTTTGGATAAAAAAAATTCGCCCGCGTGTCTGTTGACCACTGTAAAATTGTAAAAAAAAATGCGCCCGCCCGCATCTCTTCTCAGAAAAAGTGGCCTGAGAACCAGGTAATTAATTTTTTGTGGCCTAAAGAGATCTAAAAAATCAGCTCACTCCTTTTTAATTGAAACTGGCCAGTGTGAGCACTGACAAGTTTAAGACAATATGAAAATATTTGGCTCCAATGTTTTCAATTTGGCTCTAATTTTTTTATTTGGCGAAAGTAGTTGCGCAAAGAAAAAAATAGCCAGTGCAAGCCCTGTCAATAGCTCCACAAAATTGCATGTAACTAAACATAAGCTTATCTTTTATTAAGGAAATAAGAAAAGAACATCTTCTTTTTGGCTTATACTTACGAATGCCAGCCTATGTATTGACTTCAGTTTTTATTGCTGCTGCTTGTGTGGTTCATGACACCCCATATGCAAACTTAGAAACGTGGCTGCATCGTAAATGGAGTGTCTAGTATGGAATTTGCAGCAACTCTGCAATTCTGCAGGTTAGAAGGCTCATTGTAAATATTTTATCTTTATGTAAATGGCGGATGAGCCTGGCATGTTCAGTCCTGTTAGGCACCATATAACCTTACATGTGTTGGTGCACTGTAAAACCCAATGCAATTTATTTCTGGTTAGATATAGTACATGGTGTTGGTGTTTTTGCCTTGCCTCTAAGGAGGCTATCCCATATTTGTGGCAGGTTTGTTGTAATTAATAAAATTAATGGTTCAGTTCCTGCACAGACAGATCATATCTTTCGAAAGGAATCTTTATCTTAAATGTCCGAGGGTCATCTTGGGTGGTGGAGAGGGATTAAAGTGTAGAAACCTATTATGTCTGATTATTGTTTGAGTGGGTTAACATAAAAAGTACAGGTAGGCCAGAATATTTTAATTGTTTTACCGATTTGTTCAGCAAAAGTGTAGGGTAGGAGGAGGGGGAAAAAAAGAAGAAGAAAAGGAATATATTTTACATTTGCAAAAATCTGTGATATAATCAACGAAGTAACATAGACTGGGAAAATGTAGTTCCTTTTGATGGTATAAAATTCAAACTGGTTTACGTCGGAGGCAATCATTTTTGGGATCGGAGGGTCAGTATTTCTAAAAATGCAAAATACTGGCCTTACTCATACATTCTTAACTGTAAGAGTGTGACATTTTGTATGTATTATTGTTGCCTCAAGGGTCAATACATATGTTTTCATGTTTTGCGTGGGCTTCCTAGGTTATGCCCTGGGGGCTTGACTTGGTGGGGTAGGCAGGTCCATTTTCTTTCAAAACTGGGTCATTTTGCATATCAAATTGAATGCCATTGCAACAGGAGTACACTGACGCAAAGAAAAACCTGAGGGTTTCCTTGGGTGGTCGGGAGGGGTCATCATGTAGAATTAGTCTATATCTGGTGTTTGTTTTATCCTTCTTCTCTATTCGCAGCACCTACTTTAAACTTTCACGGTGTTACCACTGGCTCAAATGTGAATACATATGCCACTAATTTAAAAAATGCAGGGATATGCGATGGCATGCCATCAACTTGCTATAGTTATAGTTATATAAAAATAAATAGGAACACATTTCACAAATCTTGGCCAAAACTTGAATGGCTATGGTTATAATATTTAGCATGTAGCATACAATTATGGTGCTAAATGTATATCCACTACAACTATTTGGTCATCAGGTGAACAATTTAGAGCCATTTGTCCCTCTTACGACTTTTCATTTATTTTCAAAATCGCTATGTTAAGTTTATTAGCACTCAAAATTCAGCAAAATAATAAGAATATTATCCTGAGACTGTAAAAATGCTTTCATGTGATATGGTCTTGCATGTAAAGCTAGAGATAATCAAAGTTAACATGAATTGCTTCAGAGTACACTTTCTGCTGACATGCTTTGATGTTTTTCACACACCCTCATGAAAACAAAATATCAAAATTTTCGGGGGAGCATATAGTTGCCATCTTATCTGTTTATTTGTATGTACGTCCCTCTGTCCGTCTGTCTCGCTTTCTTGTTCACTTAACTCCTTCTATGGTTACATTCAATTTTCCTGAAACTTCATAGGAAGTATCAGTATGATGTCTAGTATCGCATATTGCCTGGACGTTCTAGTCCAATGATTTTATCAGAGTTATGGGACTTAGAAGTTTTTCGAATCTAAAGCTTGTCTGCTCAACTCTTCCTGTGTTTTATAAACGATTTTCATGAACTTCATAGGAAGTATCAGTATGATGTCTAGTAGTGCATATTGTCAGGACGTTCCGATTGAATGATTTTCAGGGCTTTGAAGTTTTTCAAATATAAAGCTTGTCCGCTCAACTCTTTCTACATTTTTCATCCAATTGTATTTCACATGTGTACACGTTCCTTGGGGAGAGAGCAATCATCACTTACACCAATTTCTTGTTATATATTTGATGTATTTTTATCTCAAATATTTAACATTTAAAAAATATTCTTTTATGAAAGCCGGATCTAAGAATGTTTAGTATTTTGAGAATAATGCATTACTTTTTTATTTCCTGCTAGGTGCTGAAACTGTTGATGAAGTTCAACTGGCTGCTGATTCCTTTATTGATAGTTACACAGTGTTTTGTAACAGGAAGATAAACAAACCCAATTCAAAACCGCTGACAGTATACCTTGTGTTTAAAGATAGTGACAAGTTTTCACAAGTCTTGGAAAAACTGAATACTTACGTGACTGCCAGTCAAGCACATGAAAAAGGTCCTCCTACAAGTCCATCACCAACAAGAAAAGACTTGTGGGTAACACATGGAGAAGAATACAAGAAGAAACTGGATTCATCTGAGAACAATGAGGTAAAATATACATTATATGTTTTTATTCTCCACAAACAATGTCAGTGGAACATATACAGTCAAACTTGTATTAAGCAACCACTCAAGAGAGGTCTAAAAATGGTCACTTACTAAATCAAATCATTTGATCAAAATCAAATTCCGAAAAAAATGGGAATGTAGAAATGTTTAAATTGTATAAGTGTCAAAGGGGAATTGTAAAATGAAAATGTCAGAGAAAGTTGGTCTCAACATACGTATACATGAGAGCTTGGTTCCTTTCGAAAACCAATCAGATTCAGTCATGCATGACAGAGTTATTTCCCCTTGAATGTCTGAAAAATAGGATTTCTGCGAAGACGTTTTCGGTGGCGATATGGCTAAAACAAAACAAACTTCATTGAATAAGTATTAAAAAAAAATGAAAAAAAATACATGTACTGGTTGTGTACCAGTTATCGTCATTCACCAGATTTCGTCATTATCAATAAAACGCTCAATATGGTGATTATTTTTCGACCCCACTTAACAAATCACTACTCACTATTATCAGACGATTGGAGAGGAAAAATATTTTAGAAATGTTACAAACACTCTCAAACCAATCCGTTTACCTATATAAATACTGTTATAAACAAAACACAATCGGGGGAATCACACGCTAATGCGCATGCGCAGGAAAATTTCCTTTTAAAATAGATGACATTTTAAGTCGAACCATTGAATCAATAGGACATGCCCAAAAAACTAAAAGCATGTGCTAAAAATTTTCAGCCAAGGATGACAACTAGTTCACGTCATGCTGACAGTTATTTCCTTTTAAATTATGAACGTCGAAGTGAAGTAAATTACATCCGATACCTACAGTTGAAAAAACATTTTAAATTGTAGATATCATTTTTTTTCAAGATATTTTTTTTGTGTATTCATATGCAATGGTATATTTATGTTTCAATTAATAACTATACACACGTTTTCATCATCCCAAACATGGATTATTCGGTATTAAACTGAACATGACGATAACTACTACATTCGATCGGCTCAAACAACCGGCCCAGTTCAGTCTATATTTAGTAACGGTCACGTGACACTTGTTACAGAGAATAGGAACAATGTAAACACAGAATATTTACGGCAAAGGGGTAAGCTTCTCTACCGGCAAAAATATTTATGAGATGACTAGTTTTGATTTAAATATATTAAAGAATCAACATAAAAATGACGCTATCTGGTATACAGCCAGTAGTATTTCGTGAAAATAATTGTATGGTTTGATAAAGAGATGTCTGTGGTACATATATTTATATAATCTCTTCTACTCCCAAATTTATGAACTGCCTTTGATAGTTACCATGATGTAATGTGATAAAATGTTTCAATTAAATATCATGGCAATCAAATTATTTACTCTTCAAATGTGATTGTAATGAATTTAATTATTAAAAAATGTTTAATTACATCAAAATCAATATTTTGCAGACAAGGTGTCCATAGATTAACAAGTGTTTGCCAAGGATAATCTTTATTTTTGGTATAAATATTGCTGATTAGTCATGTATTCTACTGTGTTGAGATTTGTAAATGCCGCTTGAAATCTGCCTAAATGTTTGTCACACCTTTAAATTACCAATTTGAATTGTTATGTTATTTAATGTCATTAATTTCTTGGTCATTTACCCAAGTGATGTACGGTACGGCACAGATTCTATTTATTATCCAATTACATCTGATAGATATATCTATTTCATGTATGCATGCTAATTGATCTAATATATGATATAAATAAATTAATAAACATTATCGTTTGTCGTTATATACATCCTTCTTACACTGATAATATACCGATAATCTCTATTAGATTCGTTACTAAACTATTCTTTGCTACTTTCAGTATTCTCCGTACTACACACCTGCTATTTTCGTTATATTTCGGAATGTACGGTACGGTATGACTTTAACCCCCAACCTCATGTAGACGCTTTTTAACATTATATGACATGTGCATCAAATTGTACAGGATCAAATCCCTTCAAAAACAGCGTATTACCTGAACTTTCGTTAAAATCACTTAATGCTTACATATTTATCAATATTTTGTCAATATACGGATCTTTTGCCCATTTACAGCCTTGCAAATGGTACTACTTTTATCGCACTGTAATCTGGTGATCTTTGGTTTCTAGTAGAAATTCATTGTCTGCCAGATTTCGCACTGCATAGAACGCTTGCCTGACGGCACCATCCAAAAAACATATCTCAAAATAGCGCTTTCCGAATTTGAGTCTACTTAAAAAGTACAGTGACGAAAGCGAAAGTAAATATTCAGCTGAAAATTACATCGTAAATGTATGTTTTATGATAACAGTTGTCAAGGTTAATTAGTTTTGTTTCAAAAGTTTATTTTTCGTAGGATTGTGTAGATCTTATGTGATTGAATAGTCATCTGTCGGCTATTTTCCGGTAATTTTGCGTAATTTTGCTTGAGTGAAGGAAATTGCATATTTGTTTTCCCTACAAAAGTCAAGGAGAATTATTATCTCGAATCTTGCGAGACATATCAACAAGAACACTAGGCTAATCATTACGTGGTCTGAGTATTAACTTTGATACCCCATCCAACCCCTTCTCCAAGAAGTGAAAATGGGGTTGGCTGGGGTATGAAATAAAACCTAAATTTCGGCTTAAAAAGTTTGCATATTCTAAAACTAAAACATTTAATAGGTAATTTTAAACAGGTTATCGCATTATTTCAGTAAAACATGTTTTTATACGTGTTTTATTGAAATATCTGTTATATAATCCTGCTAATATACGCTTTCCCATCGCTTAATGGAATTAAGGTGGGACCACGTAATGGTCCTATTATAATGTTTTAATCGGAAATGACCGAGAATGTTGCGATTGATAACGATTGTCTTGCGTCAAAAATTATTTTTTCGAACCTTTCTCCAATTGTTCACAACAAATAAAGGCATGATCATCCAATTTGGACACAATAAGCTGATAATTTACAACTTGAGTCAACTTATCTCATTGGTGACTGCTTAATGGTCAAACTTATTGATATTTAGTGTGTAACAGTCATTGGTCGCGTTAGGCAAAAGTCACTTAATGCACAAATATAGAACGAAAATGAACCTAGGGACTCGAAAGTGGTCACATATACTGAAAGGAAAAGGAAACGCATAATCAAAAAATTGCCTATACTACACTATTATATACACCTAATTCTACGTAATATTTTAGATATATCCCAACGTGTTTTGTACAAAAAGGGGCTACATTACTATTTACAGAAAGGACAACTCTGTCATGTAGTAGACCTTTTAATCAAGGTATTACATTGTTACACGAAATTCATAGATGCTGAAGTTTTGCTTGAAAAAGTCAAGCCATTTCAGTATTGTGTTTAATGTTAAGAAATTGCAACGTTTAAAGCCAAAGTTTGCTCACCTGCTTGAGCCAAATACGCATTCGACGTTAAACATGGCTGCCAGTGGCCATCTTTGGTTACATAGAGTTATATAGTGAAAAATTTTAGCGACTACTCCTCTGAAACTACTTAACGGATATTCATGAAACTTCACAATGATGTTGCTCTTGATGTCTAGTTGATCCTAGAAAAAATTCAGGTCGGCCGGAAATTCAAGATGGCCACCACAGCTAAAAATAGATTTAAAATAAATAAGTTTGTAGCGACTACTTCTTCAAAACTATAAGAGATATTGATATGGGACTTTTTCTAAAATGATCAGTATGACATGATGTTGGTCCTTGTCGAAAATCGTTTTGATTTGACGTTAAACATGGCTGCCCGGCCATCTTTGTTTACATAGAGCTATATAATGAAAACTTGTAGTGACTACTCCTCTGAAACTACTTGACGGATTTTCATGAAACTTCACAGGAATGTTGCCCTTAATGTCTAATTGATCCTAGCAAACTTTCAGGTCGGCCTGAAATTCAAGATGGCCGCCACGGTTAAAAATAGATTTTCAAAAAACAAGTCTGTAGCGACTACTTCCTGAAATCAAAATCAATCAGTAGAGCTTCAAGGTCATTGACCTCTTGTTATTGTTTGTTTGAATTTTTTTTTTTTAATTATTTTTAATTTATCTGTTGGTTTCATATTTCTCCAAGGTCAAGGTCACACTTACAGGTCACTTCGGGGGCAATTGTCACTTACTGTGACATTTCTTGTTTATTATTTATTTATTTATTGATTGATTTTACCAGTCAGATCGGACCAGTAACAGCGGAGTCATGGCTCTTGATTTAGTTAAAAATGCTATATTTTGCCTCGTTAAGACGATAGGGCCTTCATTTTTCATTCGACCTTTACCAAACTTTATCAGATTGTTAATTAATATCAATGAAAGCTCGGGCAAGTTTGAAAACCACCCAGATTGGACCAGTAACAGCAGAGTTATGGCCCTTGATTTTGTAAAAAATGCTATATTTTGCCTCGTTAATACGATAGGGCCTTCATTTTTCATCTGATCTTTACCAAACTTTTCCAGATTTTTTAGTTATGGCCCTTGATTTAGTTAAAAATGCTGTATTTTGCCCAAAACTTTAAAAAAAAACGTAAATTGCAGTCACTCGCTTCATTGATGTTATAAGAGCCATGTTAGCTAGTAGTGTGACCACAGGCCCTCTTGGGCCTCTTGTTTTTTATCCTTGTCAATCTGATGGCTAATTTTCTGGAAAAAAGTATAAAAATTCCTACTGAAGACGGGGGATATAGTTTTGGCGTTGCCCTTACGTTTTAAATTTCTTGTCAGCGCTACTCCTCCTAAACGCCTTGTTGGATTTCTACGAAACTTGGCAGTAAATACGAAACATCGGTAAAATGTCATTCATAGAAACAAGTGGGACAAGTTAAAAAATACCCATGCCAGACTAGACACAGCAGATTTATTGTCAATGATTACCAGGATCTAAGGCCATCCTAGCCCTGTTGTTTTTGCAATGTTTTAAAAGAAGTACTGATGGGAATTTTATGTTGAACAACCCTTGATATAAGAGCCATTTTAGCCAGTAGAGCATCCACAGGCCCTCTTGGGCCTCTTGTTTTTTAGCTCTACTGATCAGAGATCAGCGGAGCTTATGCCGTGGTGCGGCGTCCGTCGTCTGTCTTTCTGTCTGTCCGTCTGTCCGTAAACTTTTTTTGTAGCGACTACTCCTCTGAAACTACTGAATGGATTTTCATGAAACTTTACAGAAATGTTGCCCATGAAGTCTAGTTGATCCTAGCAAAAATTCATGTTGATGTGAAATCCAAGATGGCCGCCAAATCTAAAATTAGGTTTTTAAAAAACAAGTTTGTAGCGACTACTTCTTGAAAACTATAAGTGATATTGATATGGGACTTTTTCTAAAATGATCAGCATGACATGACGTTGGTCCTTGTAGAAAATCGTTTTGATTCGACATTAAACATGGCTGCCGGCCATCTTTGTTTACATAGAGTTATATAATGAAAACTTGTAGCGACTACTTCTCTGAAACTACTTGACGGATTTTCATGAAACTTCACAGGAATGTTGCTTTTGATGTCTAATTGATCCTAGCATAATTTCAGGTCGGCCGGAAATTCAAGATGGCCGCCACAGCTAAAAATAATTTTTCAAAATACAAGTTTGTAGCGACTTCTTTTTGAAAACTTTAAGTGATATTGATATGGGACTTTTTCTTAAATGATCAGCATGACATGATGTTGGTCCTTGTCAAAAATTGTTATGATTCAACGTTAAACATGGCTGCCAGCGGCCATCTTTGTTTACATAGAGTTATATAGTAAAAACTTGTAGCGACTACTCCTTTGAAACTACTTGGCGGATTTTCATGAAACTTTATAGGAATGTTGCTCCTAATGTCTAATTGATCCTAGCAAAATTTCAGGTCGGCCAGAAATTCAAGATGGCCACCACAGCTAAAAATAGATTTTTAAAAAAGAAGTTTGTAGCGACTACGTCTTGAAAACTATAAGTGATATTGATATGGGACTTTTTGTAAAATGATCAGCATGACATGATGGTTATCAGATTCAAACATTATTTTGATTCGACGTTAAACATGGCTGCCAGTGGCCATCTTTGTTTACATAGAAATATATAATGAAAACTTGTAGCGACTACTCCTCTGAAACTACTTGACGGATTTTCATGAAACTTCACAGGAATGTTGCTCTTGATGTCTAATTGATCCTAGCAAAATTTCAGGTCGGCCAGAAATTCAAGATGGCTGCCACGGCTTAAAATAAGTCTGTAGCGACTACTTCCTGAAATCAAAATCAATCAGTAGAGATTCAAGGTCATTGACCTCTTGTTATCCTTGTCAATCTGATGGCTAATTTTCTGGAAAAAAGTATAAAAATTCCTACTGAAGACGGGATAAAGTTTTGGCGTTGCCCTTACGTCCGTCTGGACATTAATCCGTTACAGTTTTCATGTCCACTGCATAACTCTCACATGGATGGACGTATTTTGAAATAAATTGCCACAAATACCCATCTTATCAAGATGACATGCATAACCCAAAACCCAGGTCTGTATCTTCCAAGTCAAGGTCATGAAGGTCATATACTTGTTCGTTCGTTAAAATGATCGTGTCCGCTGCATAACTCTTACATGCATGGACAGATTTTGAAATAAGTTGGCACATATGCTCATCTCATCAAGATGATGTGCAGAACTCATCACCCGGATCTGTATCATCAAGGTCAAGGTCATGAAAGGTCATCATAAATGATACATACTTCTTTGATGCATATAATAAGGTCCATTTCGTGTCCGCACTATAACTTTTCCATGCAAGAAGGGAGTTTGAAATAACTTGGCACAAATACCCATCCCATCCCATCGAGACGACATGCATAACTCAAAACTTGGGTCTGTATCTTCAAGGTGATAAAGGTCATATACTTCTTATATGTGTTTTTAATAATGTATTTTGTGTTCTCTCTCCATAATTCTCATGTTTGCAGGGATTTTGTAATGAATGAATAAATGGTGTTTTACGGCACGTCGACACATAAATAGGTCATATTGCGCGCAGAAACATGAAGGAATGAAGTAGTAATTAAAAATAATGTAAACGTATAAAGATAAAACTATCTACAAATAAGGGATGATATGGTATCAATATAAACTATGTATATATGTAAATCAACAAAGCCTTGTAATGAATGACACAGATACACAAATACTCAACCCATCAAAATTGCATGGAGACCCAGTCTGTATCTTCAAGGTCAAGGTCATATACTTATATTCTTATAATAATGTCTATTTCATGTCCGCTATAGGGAAATACCATGCAATTTTTCAAATTCATTTAAA
Organism: Cyrtodaria siliqua; assembly: GCA_037043455.1. Lineage (NCBI taxonomy): Eukaryota > Metazoa > Mollusca > Bivalvia > Adapedonta > Hiatellidae > Cyrtodaria > Cyrtodaria siliqua. The sequence continues at coordinate 120,870 of JAWPHD010006313.1, read as the reverse complement.
ATTGACTATTTTTTGCGTTTTATTTTTTGTTCGTCTGTATTTACTTTCCATCTATGCTTCTATCCAGAAGACAATTAACACTTCGTCGGAGGATATCAATTCACCGAATTTCTTGTTTGCAATGAAAATCCTTATTTTTTGGAATTTGGAGCCCTACTTTATCCCTATTATTTTGCTTGAGGTCACTTGAAAGCCTGCATATAACTGTCTTCATTTAAATTAGAGTTATTGCCCTTTGTAATTTTATACTTGTAATTCTTGTCTAGAGCGTAACTTCAAAACAACTAACAGTAATGGGACCGAAATAAAACTTCACACAGTGATACAGCGCAATGAGAAAAAATGCAGAGCACAAGAACCATATAACTCTCTCTTCATTCAGATAAGATTAAATGCTCTTTGTAATTGTATACTTATATTTCTTGTCCGGAGCATAACTTGAATACTTTTGGGACTGGAAACTCATCATATCAGGCCAAATAAAATTATATGTATGGTTCCAGTTTCCTGACAGACCCCATTTTTAAGGGCCAATCCTAAATATTTTATGTCAAAAAAAAAAAATCAATTATATTTTCTATCTGTTCTGTACCTGATATCAACAAATATATATTTAAGTTAGATTATTAAGTTTTTAAAGTATTGAGTGAAATAAATAAATACAAAATATATGAAGTAAATGTTTTTAGAAAATAAAATAGTTTTTCTTCAATTAAGCTCTGCTGGCATTCGGCTGTCATCCATCCATTAACTTTTGCCTCGTTAAGATGATAAGGCCTTCATTTTTCAGCAGATCTTTACCAAACTGTACAAGATTGTTAATATCAATCAAACTCGGACAAGTTTGTAAACCAGCCAGATGGGACCAGTAGTAGCAGAGTTGTGGCCCTTGATTTAGTTAAAAATGCTATATTTTGCTTCGTTAAAATGATAGGGCCTTCATATTACATCTGGGCCTGTATTCATAAAGCAACTTAAATGGAAAATAATACTTAAGTCAAAATTTAAGATGTTTACATATTTTTGGATCTCCTTATTAACCACTCAGGGACACTACAACCCATCTATTTTAAGATAAATATTTAACTGTAGATTTTATATATCCATAACTTTATTAGCAATATTAAGAAAACGTCTTTAAATCGATAGAAAAAGGTGTTTAAAAAATTGATAACTTGATTTGACTTAAGTTACTAAGAAGCTTTATGAATACAGACCCAGGTCTTTACCACAATTTGCTATAATGTTGATATCAGTGAAAGCTCGGACAACTTTGAAAATAGGGCAGATGGGACCGGTATTACCTTGATTTTCTTATATTCTGTATTTAATGTACCGGTATGTTATAGTGGAGCTCAAATCTAAGCCAAAAATAAAATAAAACATTTCTGTGTTAATGTTCTTTAGGTTTAACCATAATTAAGAATATTGCTGTATTAAGCATTTTGATGACGACCATTTTGAAATGTGCTAAAAAAAAAAAAAGTAACAGAATGACCTATGTCTGTGAGAACAGGATTTTCAATTTTCAAGTTAGACTACAAACTATTATCACAGAAAGTTTGGTGCTTTGTCTCCTCCGTCTACATCCGACCTTATTGGTCCCTAGTTACTGGCCAGATTTAAAAAAAATAATTGCAGGAATGATCAGTATAATTGCACATATTGACATCATTTTCCGTCAAATGATTTTGGCAGAGTTATTTCCCTTTAAAGGTTTAAATACACAAACTTTGCCCGGACTTAAAGTTCTTCTGAACCCCTGCCGGATTTCAGCTAAACTTGGCAGGGATGATTATCACCAATCCCAGTTGTGCACATCATTGTGTTCTGGTTGAATGATATTTTGGCATAGCTGGTTTAAACAGTATTTATTCAAGAAATGTGATGAACAATGTTTCAATAGTACATGTACAGGATTTGAAAACAAGCTTTAGATTTTGGCGTAGTTGTGACCCTTTGAAGGTTTTTATACACAAACTTTGTCCGGACTAGTTCTCCTGAACCCCTGGCCGGATTTCAATGAAACTTGCAGGGATGACCAGTACCAAGCCCAACTTACATATTTGATTTTGTTTTGGTCGAATGATTTTTGGCAGAGTAGTGGCCCTTAAAGGTTTCATTACACAAACTTAGTCTGGACTAGTTCTCCTGAATCCCTGTCCAGCTTTCAACAGATCTTGGCCGGGATGATCAGTACCAAGTAATCATCATGTTGTACTGGTTGAATGATTTTTGGCAATCTGGTTTTGTGGCTCTTTAACAATTTAATATACAAACTACATCAAGACTAATTCTCCTGAAGCCCTTGCCAGATATCAACGAAACTTGGCAGGAATGATCAGTACTAAGCCTAGATGCGCATATCATCGTCATGTTCTGGTTGCTTGGTTTTGGCAGAGTTAATGCCCTTTAATGTTTTTAATACACAAACTTTGTGCGGACTAGTTCTAAACCCCTGGCTGGATTTCAGTGAAACACTGTAGGAATGATCATTACCAAGCCTAGTTGCACATGTCAACGTTGTGTTCAGTTCGAATGAACTTGGCAGAGTTGTGGCCCTTTGAATGTTTTAATATACAAACTTTGTCTGGACTATTTCTCCTGAACCCCTTGCCGGATTTCAATCAAACTTGGTAGGAATGGTCAATATCAAGCCTAGTTGCACATAATTATACTCGTGTTGCTGTCGCCATTTACTGATATCTTTTTGTTTTAATCATGTCTATCTTTTTAGTGAATATAGAATTGTATTATTTGAAAAATGTCCTAAAGAGTAATATATTAGTACTGAATACGGCAGTGGGAGGAGGGAGACACATGCTTTTGCTAAAAACAAGCTTATGTTAACATTTTCTTTTTCTTAAAAAGGTTTCAGCAGAAATAAATCCTGGTATCATCCAACATTTAGGCAACAAACTGAAGGTATGGCTATCACAAATCGAGTTAAAATTCAAGTTGAAACTTACAACAGAAGATGGAATGGTTTCGATTCGTGGGTCTTTGGAAGAAGTTTGGTGCTTTGAAAAGTATCTTGATAAAACATTCCAATGTGATCAAGACGATTTTTCTACAAACCCAGACACTGTAAGGTAAGAACATGATCTATCTGGCAATTCTGATAAAGAGTTAGGTACATTGTAAAGCCAACATTTGTTATGGAAATTTAAGAAGCTGAGTATGTTAGGAGATCAAAAGATTGAAAGATGAACTTGAAGATATTTATAACTACGGTATATTAAATGTTACAATAAGCGAGGAGGTTTTGTGCGAGTCGAAGCAGTATAGGCAAAACATATTTGGTATATTGAACATTGTCATATAAATACAATTTGTCTTGCATGGAATTTTAATTAAATTTTCATATCAAAGGTAAAAAAGGAATACCAATACTTATAAAACTTGGCTCATGTAGCAACCTATTGGCCAAGAGTGGTTGTTAATTTTACTGGCTGTAAAGGCCATCCTGGTTTATGCGATAGCGTGTTGTCCGTCGAACCAATTTTGCGCAAATTAAGGATTGCTGGGTACGAAACAATCAAGTTTGTGTTTTTGTTTCCCTGGGGTTAAAAATGGCCCAGACTCTAGAGTCTTTAAGATTGTATATAGAGATTTAACATATTTAACAATATAACAGGATATGAAAATGCTTTTTAACTCACCTTTGCCAAAGGTATTTGGATCAGTATTTGTCTGTCGTACGTTGTCAAGAAACCAAGACTGGAAATTACATTTATAATGAGGTTAGTTAGTTTCTGAATGCTAAACTTTAAATAATTAACGCGTTGAACCCTCGTATCGTTCAAAAACTAGGGGTTCGGAGATTTAGGGTTCGGTACGGAATGGAAGTGGGTTTTATACCCTTAGCGATGAATAAAATAGCAATTTTGTCACAAATACTTTAATTAAGGCAATCAAATACTAACCATATATATATGTACATTAAATACATGCATACCAGTTAAAATTATAACGGTATGATTCGTTTATTGTCAGTTATACATATTTTTAATTTCCGTAAAGGGTTCGGGGTTCGGAGGTGCGGGGGTTCGGAAGTGGTTTTTATACCCCTTCCTGGTAAACAGCATAAACATTTTGAAAAAATGATATATATATCATGTTTATGCTGTTTACCTGGGGTGCTGCAAATAATTATTAGTGTTTCACAAAGTATGTGATGCTATTATTTACTTATGATAGTAAATTGTCTTCATGACAGCCATTTTTCTTTCTTTAAAATTGTAAAAGATGATTCGTGGTTCGATCTATGAATCGTAAGCACTGACTCGTGGATCGGATCGGATCGCCACTTACCCGACGATCCACAGCCCTAGCTATAGCAATGTTTTTACAACGCACGTGACATCCAAATGTAATTAATCTCTAAGGAAACATTCAAAAGAGGTTGAAAAATCATTTACAGAAAATAAAAGCGCTATGATGTAACCTGTTCTGTTGATGTAGGTACTCAGAACTTTCTGATTACCCCTCATATAAGTTTATTCTAATACAAAGCTGTGATTGGTCAACAATACTGTCAAGTACCTTCATTACCCCAGTGAAAATGTGACCAAAATTTCAGTGAAATATCAATGATATTTCAGTGAAATCTCAGTGATATTTCACTGAATTTTTTGGGCGAGATTTCATGAAATTTCAGTGAGATCTCAGTGATATTTCAGTGAGATCTCAGTGAAATTTCATGATATCTCGCCCAAAAAATTTAGTGAAATATCACTGATATCTCAATGAAATTTCACTGTGATCTCACTGAAATATCACTGAGATCTCATGAAATCTCGCCCAAAAAATTCAGTGAAATATCACTGAGATTTCATTAAAATCTCACTGATATTTTGCCAAGATTTCAGTGAAATATCGCTGAGATTTCATTGAAATCTCACTGATATTTTGCCAAGATTTCAGTGAGATTTCAGTGAGATTTCAGTGAAATTTCATGAAATATTGACCCAAAAATTCAGTGAATATCACTGAGATTTCATTGATATTTCGCTGATATCACAGTGAAATTTCATGAAATCTTGACCAAAAAATTCTTGACAAGATTTCGTGAATTCCCCTTAGTAAAAACCAAGCCATTGAAATTCCATTAATTGTCCATTTATTTTCAAGCCATTGATTTTGCATTGAAATACAATTGATTTGTTATAAATATGAATATTAATGAGAAGACGACGAAAATCCATTGAAATACCATTGATTTGAGACGAAAAATGTAAATGAGCAGGGCCTTCCCCAGCCATTTATGGCGTAGCGGCGCCGCGATCCCTTAACTTTTGAAACAGACATGCCGCGATCCTTAATCTGACCGCGACCCTTTAAAACCATGCCGCGATCCCTTAAAAGTGGGTCAAAACATTCATTTTCCAGTGTTAATTAATCACATATCTGATCAAATAACGCCTTGAGGCATAAACTCCTGACAAGCATACGTCCTTAGCTCCTGATTGGAGTGTTTTCATAAGGATTAGAGGGGCAGAGGTGTTAATTACCTCCGTGATAAGGGTCTAATTCAAGAATTCAACCATGCGTACATGACCTGTAAACGTATTACGTCATCAAATGTGAAAACAATTTACTTATGTTATATTTTATTGTAGCGTTGAATTAATGTGCCTCCATCCATTTTATCGCGTTTTAAATAGTTAATGATGAGAAAATAATCTCACAAACGCAAATTAATCGATAATCACATAAAATTATAAGAATTTCGGGGTTGCAGATTATAAATTTAGGTTACTTCCGGTTTTGAATTTGCTTCCGTGTTTCGACGAAAACGATTAATTATGATTAATTATGAATAAAGAAAGCAATTTTATAACATTTAAATAAACTTATAACCCTTTCGTACCTTCTTTTTCTTTGAAAACGCTAATGACTTGATGCAGTTAACATGACTTAGACGTTAAGTTATTGTAAGACAATGTCAGCGTAAAAAGTTGATGTAAATCCGGATAGTCCTTATTTCGGATGCTTAAAAAACACACGACACTGAGTTTTCAAGTGTGTTTTTTTTTAAATGTTATTCACTTAAAAATAATATAATTACTCCTGCTTAACTTCACCACATCTGTAAAGAAGTGTTTACAAGATAAAAAAAAATCTAGAACAGCAAAGGAAACAATGTATATAGTTGAGTGTTATCATCTTTTTCCAAAAAAACAACAACAAAAAAACAGTAAAAAAATCTACATGTACTATCTATGGCAGACTGGTAGATATCTTTAAAACATGTTTTAAATGTGTCAGGTGTATGCCAAAACCCGTATTTTACTTCAAAACCTGATAAAAAAATCGACTTGCAGGAGGGGACCCCCTCACGCACCCACCCCACACCCTCGCGCGTTAAATGCCACTATCCCTTAAAAAATTCCTGGGGAAGGCCCTGATGAGGTACCATTTCTATGACGTCACAGAAAAATGGTAAAACAATGGTCTAAATATGCAAATGAGCTAAATATAAATGGAATAACAATGGCAAAACAATGTTTGTTAATACTCCATTGAAAAACCATTGAAATAACAATGGTTTTTAATACTTCATTTAGGAACATCACTGAAATACCATTTTAATGGGAATACCGATTTTGTACATTTAAGCGTGATGTTAGCAGTAGTTTCACCAATTTTGTTTTACCGCAACCTTATTGGACATGAAATCAAGACACAATTTAGATTAAGCAGAAAGTTCAAAAGCGAAGAAAAAAAGGAAAATTATAGTAGACTCCCATACCAAAACTTGCCAACATGGTGCACATGAGCTACTCACACAAGATCTAACCTGGTCCTAAATGCTCACGTCCATTTTAACATGCAAATTAGGTAGAGCTCACGTGAGCTATATGAGCAATGTTAGCGGTGTGAGAACTACCTACTTTGCATGTTAAAATGCACGTAAGCGACATTAGCGATGTGAGCAACATGAGCACTCTGGTGTATTTTTACTCTCTGAAAACATACGAAATGGCTGGCGAGTTTGACGTTAAAACACAAACGCCCCTTTTATACGCGAATATGGCCTGCATATACAGTAATAAAAAGAAGACCGCAAACGATACATGGAGGTATAAAATATTTAATGATCTCATACTATTTGTCAGTCCTGCATTACCAATTGGTCATGCAGACATTTATTTCAAGATCACCAACCTCTTCGGTTCAAATCCCAGCTGGGGCACATACATGGTTCCTAGCAAATGGATTATCGTCTAGACAATACATTAAAGATTTCTGAGGTCTTCCACACCACCATTAAAACTGACAAAGTTTCAAATCAACAAATCTACACTGAACAAGGTCACTTACTTGTTTCCTATACATTAGGCCAATTAAAACAATGTGTGGTGCCATTTACCGGACCGACCCTAGATTTTGGACGATTTTCACCAATTCTAAAAAAAATCCTTGTTTTTCCGAGAAAAAATACGGAAGTACACGAGGCAAATCTTCGCAACTCAGAAAGTGGCGCTTTCGGTAAGCAAGATGGTGGCCTCCTCGATTTTAATCTTAGGAAACTGTATCGAAAAATGTTATGGCATTAGGAAATTAGGTTTATTTATGAACACTGGCTAACATGATGGAGGAAGTTACAAGGTAACATGAAACAGACCAACTTCCAGTCTAGGCTTTTTTTACTGGTTTAAAAATCTGTCACCAAAAAAAAGGTTTTCCCCAATATAACCGGAACCACAGAGTTTTATTTGACCTTATGTGCGCAACAAATTGCATGCAAAAGTGCATACTACTGGACTTTTACACCGAGACTATAAAAAACAAATTCTTATAAGGGCATGTGTACTTGGAACTACTGAAAAGACAAGAAAGTAACTGCAGTTTATAACACATAACTGGAGTTTATAACACATAAATCGTCCGTCGGATGGGGACGTAAACTGGGTGGTCCCGTGTATCAGTCTATCAACCGAGCACGTTAAAGAACCATAGGAATCTATTCGATAATAAGAGTAGGGCAGGTTCCCGGATTTCTATGTATCCTTCCCCTCTCTCTGGGGCGGCTCTAAATAACCTGTACTGTGTTGATGAGCCGTTAAACAACATCCAATCAATCAATCATTACAACACATAAAACAAAAAAATTATATTTCATAATGTATATAAATATCTTAAAATTCTTCCAATTAAATTATGCACATCTGCAAACAATAAATTAAAAAAATAAATAATTGCCTTCTTAAGCATCCGAAGAAGGCATATAATAAATTATATAAATAGTGTAGTGAAGTTCAGGCATTAGCTGCTTCAATGATCCATTTACCAGTCCAGACTACTTTTTTGATTATCAGTTCACCCAAGACTATCATTGCGATTCTTCATTGTTCATGTAGTCTGTCAATTTTTTTTATTTTTATAAAGGTGCTTCTACAATCTTAACATATTTTGACACAATGTAAAAACAGCAGTCCCATGGCTGTACAGCGGCATCTCCAAACAATCTTTGTTTTTTCCACCCGAGGTACTTTGACATATGTCCGCAAAAGCTCATCCCTCTTCTGCGCCTACATCATTTTTGACCCCCGTGCGGTTCTGGGGCAAAGAATAGCGCCACTGCAGATCCTGTTGGATGGGTAGGCAGAATGGTAGAACTCCCCAAATTCATGTTCACTTTATGTTCATGCTCATGAAAGGTCTTCATCATGACCCCTGCATTGTTTCAGGTGCCATCTTGCTCAAATCACTAGAGCAGTGGCAGAAAAACAATAAACGTGGCTCCAGCGTAAATAGTGTCTACAATAGAATTTGCAGCAACTCTGCAGTTGAGAAGGTTCTAGGCGCATTCTCCTTATTTTATCTTGATGTACATGGAGGATAAGCTTGGCTGTTCATTCCTGTTAGGCGCCATATAACCTTTCATGTGTTGGTGCACTTAAAACCCCAATTCTATTCATTTTTGGCCTCTCCAAGAAACCGAAATCTGAAAATAGATGATCATAAAACATTTAAAACACATCTGTTTTTTTTTCAAGTACGATCTGCGGTCTTAAATAGTTCGTTGTTTTTAATTAAACATTTAATAAAAAAAAATTCTGAGATTACCAGCTATAGAGCGCTTTTATCAAAATGTGTGTGACTGCTGCAAGTGTCTACAATAATATGATACCATAAGGTGAGACTTCAGGGCCATTTAGCCATCAAGTTTTATGTGCTTCCCCCCTTTCAACAAATACAGTTTTTGAAGCTGCAGTGTTTTTGTTTGAACTATATATATAAATAATCTTGGGTTAATTAGTACAAGCTTCAGCATATTGATTCTTCTAACAGCAAACTTTTTTTTTTGTTAACCAATATCAATTTTTTTACAAAACAGTTATTATACCTTCATATTTTTATCAGGTAGAACGTACAAAGTCCCGTGTAGTATTCTCGTCCATGGCTTTATCTTTCTGCCTCTTCATTCTTTTCCAGCCTATAGAAATATAAATGCAACCAAAATAAGAAATGTTGACATTATCTTTTAAAAAGACTGGCCGGGTTGTATGTCACCTGCAAAAAGGCATATACATATATGTACTTTACTGTAGGGGTGGGGGGATGGAGTGTGTGTGTTTGTGGGGGGAAGGAAAGGAATCATCAGCAAAATATACATACTTTACTTTTAGGGGGTGTAGAATTGATAAACCTAGTGTACAAATCATTTTCTTGAAAATCCTGATTAAAACATGACTATATACGGATACATGAAATCCTGATTAAAACATGGATACATTTCTTTGTTTCAGAAACTAGTATCTCATTCAGAATAGTCAATACTTCTTTGTTTTACAAAATAAGTCGTAAAGAATCTTGTTTTGACCGGAAATAGGCGGCCGGTAACCGCCGTCTGCTTTTCAAAGCAACTAAAGTCGCCGTTCTAAAACCTCTAGATGTTATGTTTAGAAACCAAAATTGTTTAAATCATAACAGTATGCATGTAATTAATTGTAATGAGCTGTTTTCTAACGCTTAAATGTCCGCATATATGATCGCCGTACATTCGCGAAAACTGATGACATCGTTTTTAGCATACGAATTCCTCCATTTAAAAAGGGATCGAGTTCCTGTTTCGCGAAAGAATATATTTACTTATTACATTGTTCATACGCATGACATATGTTACGTGTACACTCGAAAATACTTACGATGTTGTTGATGTTTAACTTCTGCTTGTTTCAAACGCGCCAGTCGCCAGCCAAACCGCCTTTTCTAAACTGACGTCACGTAGGTGATAACTATTCCGCGGTCGATTTCTCTGATTTCCCGGTTACTTCCCGGTTAAAATGCGGTTGAAAAGAGATGGCAAGTTTGATATGTGTGTTGATGTTTCTGATATTTTAATGATCTATATGACTTATTATTTCTTCCCCACATATTGTTTTTAGCTTGGATGTCTGTATGTCTGTCTGTCTGTCCGTCTCAAGTAGTGTCCTCTCCATATCTCTTGAACCGCTTGAGGGATTTTGAAATAACTTGGCACAAAATTTAATGTTCACCATATCGAGACGACGGATTGTAAATAGCAATTCTAGAATAGAGTCCGGTCTCAGCGAGTTGGTTCATTTAAACAAGATGAGCCAATCCAGAGTTTTTTTGTGCGGGGGTGGTGGGGGTGGGGGTGGGGGGGTGGGGGTGGAACTGGGAACTAGTCAGTTTTGCGCTTTAGGTCAATTTATCTGGAACTGTATGCATCGGCCGACCTGAAATTTTGCTAGGATCAATTAGACATCAAGAGCAACATTCCTGTGAAGTTTCATGAAAATCTGCCAAGTAGTTTCAGAGGAGTAGTCGCTGCAAGTTTTCATTATATAACTCTATCTAAACAAAGATGGCCACTGGCAGCCATGTTTAACATCGAATCAAAACGATTTTCGACAAGGACCAACATTATGTCATGCTGATCATTTTAGAAAAAGTCCCATATCAATATCACTTATAGTTTTCAAGAAGTAGTCGCTACAAACTTGTTTTTTAAAAACCTATTTTTAGATTTGGTGGCCATCTTGGATTTCACATCAACATGAATTTTTGCTAGGATCAAGTAGACTTCATGGGCAACATTTCTGTAAAGTTTCATGAAAATCCATTCAGTAGTTTCAGAGGAGTAGTCGCTACAAAAAAAGTTTACAGGCGGACAGACAGACGGACGACGGACGCCACACCACGGCATAAGCTCTCCTGATCTCTGATCAGTCGAGCTAAAAATGAAAAAAAATAAAACTATGTCAAATCAAAATTAAATTGTTTATTCCATGGAACTTTTTTTATGACTTATTTAACTAAACTTCATGGTTGTGTCGCCTGCGTAGCATGACAGACACCTACAGATCCCTTTGTCCGTCGTCCGTCACACTTTAACCTGCAACCTAACCTTGGCTCTAACTTGAAAAAGTATATGACCTATGTTCATGAACTTACATCTATTTTTACTTGCAACTGTTTATACCTATGTATCATACATGTACATTAACATTATTGTTCTAATGCTATTTGTAAAATACATTCCCAAATGACAAGAGTAGTCCAAATTGCATCAATTTATAGGTAATACAATTTATCTCTGTAAATTTCTCTTTGAAATTTAAATTTTCAGGAAAATTCCACTGAAATTAAAATCAGACATTTTTTTAAAAGAAAATTGTACATGTCAGTGATATTTTCTGACTGAAATTTCACTGAGATGTACAATTTATTTCTTCAAAATCTCACTGAAATCTCACTGAAATTTCAGTCAGAAAATATCACTGAGATGTACATAATTTTTTTCAAAATCTCACTGAAATCTCACTGAAATTTCACTGAAATTTTGTGAAACACCAAAATCTCACTGAAATATGGACATTTCAGTGAATTTCACTGAAATCTCAGTGAAATCTCAGTGAAATCTCAGTCTCATTTTCACTGGGGTAACATAATCATTGATAAAGTTATAGGGGATTTTTCGCGCCAGGGATGAAAATCCCCTTAACGGTATCAACTTTTGTCCACACACAATGAGTCTGAAAAAATTTATCCCTTTGGTTTCCGATTTTGGCCAAGTATATGAGAGTCGAGCTTACGGAACGGGAAACCAGTCTCTACTTCCGCTGATAGGCATGGTAAATTCACTCCAGGCCTCTTCGACGATGTCCCTTGTCTGGGTGCCATTCGCAATATCTCGCCATAAGCGAAGAATGATGGAATTGGCCGACTATGTACGATCAAAGACATAGGAACTCTTCGTTATTTTCCGCAATTAGAGAGGATGAATCAGTACTGGCCAATTGTCTCGCCAGTTACCAATAATCGATAAATACGACTAAACAAAACAATTTCAATTGATCTGGGTTTTAAAAAGCTCTATTTACTCACTACTCAGGTCTTGGTAAGTATCGCGAAGTCGTGGAAACGGACTAATGCATTACACAGACTAACGCATTACATTATATACTAGTTAATGATGACGTCATCTAATTGTGACAGTGGCGTAGAGGTAAGCACGGTTGCCTGTCACGCAGAATATCCGAGTTCGAATCTCCAAATATTATATTTTTTTGTAACTAATTATTAATTAAAAACTTTTTTTAAAGGAACAAAATGAACAAAAGAAAAGACAATTAATTGAAGGAATCTTCTTAAGTGAATCTTGGTCTTAGATTTAGATTAGTCATGATAAACCGAGAACAAAAAAACCTAATGGCTCCAGTTTCCAGCATTTCCATGAATAATTTTGACAATATATGTACGTGTTTTTTTTAACTAAATAAGAATTTAAAACGCAGTTTATAATTAAAAAAATAGTTGAGAAATACATATTACAACCGAAACACTTTTATGATAAGGCTTTTCACGTGCAAATCTGGCAAAAAAGTTTAATAATATATTATTTGTTTCAGTTAAACGTAACATTTTGTAATGAAAGCAAACGCTGAGTGTTTTAATTCAGATTTATCGAATAAATTACAACCATATTTTTTGTCACATTATAATTTTATGCTTTGGACCACGGGTTTGAGTCACGAACAGTTTAGCATGCATACATTTGATATGTGTGCTTATCTTCTAGATTATTTAAATCTACTAGTTACCTACTTCCCGCGATCAAGATGCAGAATTATACTTTAAATATGTTTTTGCATGAAATGAAATATGGATCTTTTTTAATTACCTCGATAATACTTACCCGTATACGAAGTATAGCATGTGTATGTTAATCTGAGTTTTGATTCCATGAAAGTCTGTAGTTTATTCTAACTGATATAAATGTGTTTATTTGTGCTCATTTTTACAAGAGTTGTCTCCTGGATAATTATGTTTATTTCTATTTTGAATGTTAATAAAAGTGCACGTTTACATTTAACCGATGATCGATTATAGGCCTTCATAATCGATCATCATAATCGGATGCCTAACAAACCGATGATGGGTTTAAATCAATCGATTAATCGGTACATCACTAGCGTTAACATTAAATATGTCAAAAACATATTTTGCAAAAGCATTTGTGGTGATGTTTGTGGTGCTAGTAAACTATGATGCCGAAATTATTTTAGTTGGCATATTTTCGATTCAAAGTACTAACGTACTTAACAAAATCCCAGCGTGTTCTTAGAAATTCTATCTACATCATTGTACGACGTCAACCAATCTTTCCCAGGTCATGCGCACATACTTATTGGAGATAATTACAAACTAGACGTAGGCATGGGTGTATTAGAATTGTTTTTTCATACACAATACAGTGTAAAAAAAATGAAAACTAAAACCGTAACACCTTGGGCTTTTCCTTTTGTCTGTTATCAATGTTAACACTGTTGATATGCATTACTTAGTTCACTTTGTATGTTGCAACATCGTTAATAATCTGACATTTGCATCCGATTACCTACCTCCATGCACCTTCGCAATAACTCGATTGATTCCGAAATCAGGAACTTTTATTGCAATTTTCATCCCAGAACACGTGCATGTGATCTCTTGTCCTTTTTTTTACATAAAAAGGAAGATGAGTGCAATATCCTCAATTATACAGTTTGATATTTTAAGGAAATAGATATATAAAAGTAGATACTGGGCTAATTTTATATTCGATCTCCATGTCAGCAAAATTGTGTGTACAGTATTTTTACAGCGAAATGTCAAACTACATGTAACTCCAAAATATGTGTAATTTATAGAAATTGTAATAATAAAATAATTAGAACCTAGATCTATATATATTTACTTGTTTTGAAAGAAATGTCATAGGACCTTGTCATATACAAGTTTTAACAAAAGTTGAGCATTATAACGTACGTTTTTTATATATTGATTTTTTTTTGTAAAGAAAAAAGTGGTATACGGTCCATATATTTTTGCTTTTAAAGTAAAAAGACGAATGAGAATTACAATTGTTTATGTTTTCAAAGATGTGCATATATAGGTAATCGAAAATTAATCTTTGCTTTTCAATAAATGTAATGTCATGAAAAAAATGGTGAAAATGTTCAGTTTTGGAGTTAGAATGTCTCTTCAAAGACGTCTAGTTGGAAAAAAGGTGTGATGACCTACCTTTTCTTGATACACATATATATTTTGTTAACATAAATGATCACAAATGACGCAAACAATATGAAGAAAAACAAATGCTTAAAATTTGATTACCATCTTAAATCCTACATCATATCCATATCTATGAGAATGCAAAACATGAAACAGTTCTGTTGTCAAATACAACTATGATTTAAAAAATACAATTCTTAAACTTGAAAATGTCAAAACTTGCCAAGCCAACATTCTTAATTTAATTACTCAAACTGAATAAATCCACTAGCGGATCCAGTGGGGGCGCAATTTTTTTTCCCCAGAAGTCATATTCACTTTGACTGTTATTGGTAACGCCACTATACTCGGGGACAGGTGTGTAATTCGGCGCAACTATTGGTCTTGTGGGATGGGGATTCACACAGAATAAAAAGAATCACGTTAAAGCAGAATTTAGACTAAATCAACAAATTCATTTTTAGTGTTTTTGTCTCGTCTTTTGAAAAAAAAAATTGTTGTCATGCTCGACGTATATTGTATAATAACTTTCTTGTCCTTGGCAGAAGAATGTTCAAATTTCATATATAAACTCCTTGTCATTGTCCGTCTTAATGCCAATAACTTCCAGCTCTCCAACTAACCATGGGTCGAAGTCAGTGCCACTTAAATATATACATGTACCGTCTTCAAAAACTGTGTTAAAATGTGCGTTAAATTATTTGACTTTTTTGTCCTATAGAGTAGAGTGTTCAAATTTCATATATAACATCACTGGTCATTGTTAGCTCTACTGGCCAAGGGCCAGCAGAGCTTATGGGATGGTGTGTTGTCCGTCTTCCGTCGTCCGTCCGTCGTCCGTTAACTTTTCTTCAAACGACTTCTTCTCAGAAACCGCTTAGCTAATATTGACCAAACTTCACATGGATGATCCTTAGATGAATGCTTTTTAGATTTGTTAAAATTAGGTCAGCGCTACATCCAAGATGGCTGCCATAACCATATATGGTCGAAACCTTAAAAAATCTTCTCCAGAACCGCTGGACAGATTTCAACAGTTTTTCTTTTAAAATGATTGCCAACGCCTAGACTATCAAGTTTATTCAAATAAAGTCCCCGGGGTCGAAAATGGCCGTGCCCGGGGGGTCCAAAGTTTGTATATTGAGGTTTTGCATGTTTTTCATATAGCCATATAGGAAAAAACTTTAAAAAATCTTCTTCTCTGAAACCAAAAGGCACAGAGCTCTCATGTATTACATGTAGCATCAGCTTATGGTCCTCTACTAAGTTTGTTCAAATGGTGACCCTGGGGTCAAATTTGTCCCCGCCCTGGGGTTGTCCCCGCCCTGGGGGTCAAAGTTTTACATAGACTTAGGCCTTAAAAAATGAATTACCTGGTTCTCAGGCCCGCGCGCATGTCTTTATTTGGTGCCGCATTGCCGATTTTATCTCAAAAGTAATAAAATAAAAAATTGGAAATGCGCTACCGAAATTTTGAAAAAAAAATCCCGCATCCAAGTTTGTTCCGTTTTTTACATGCAACTATGAGAGTCAGACGCTTGAGACGGCTGGAACTAGTAGTGCTACAGGCGATTTATTCAAGCGTCTAATCGACAAAGTCTCACAACAACATGCAATAATGGCGGTGTCATCGAGTCGATTGAAGTTCATGCGTGATCTAATACAAATATACGGACTTATTGTGATTGAAAGAAGCATAAGTCGGGAAGAAATGATAAGGTAATGATCGACAATAGAGATGAGCTGATCCAACTGGTTATTGCACATGTATTTCGAGATATTTTGCATCAATACATGTATTGGAATTAAAGTTTGGATAAAAAAAAATCGCCCGCGTGTCTGTTGACCACTGTCAAATTGTAAAAAAAAATGCGCCCGCCCACATCTCTTCTCAGAAAAAGTGGCCTGAGAACCAGGTAATTAATTTTTTGTGGCCTTATATAGGATTTGTTTTTTAAAAATCTTTTTCTCGGAAACTACAACAGCCAGAGCTTTGATATTTTGCATTTACTATAAGCTTATGGTCCTTTACCAAGTTTGTTCAAATGGTGACCCTCGGGTCACATTTGGCCCTGCCCCAAGGGTCACATGTTTTACATAGACATGTATAGGGAAAAACTTAAAAAATCTTCTTCTCTGAAACTGCAAGAGTCAGAGGTTTAATATTTTGCATATGCTATAAGCTTGTGGTCCTCTACCAAGTTTATACAAATGGTGACCCAGGGGTCACATTTGGCCCCACCCCGGGGGTCACAGTTTTACATAGGCTTGTATAGGGAAAAACTGAAAAAAATCTTCTTCTCTGGAACCACATGGCACAGAGCTCTCATGTATTACATGTAGCATCAGCTTATGGTCCTCTACTAAGTTTGTTCAAATGGTGACCCTGGTTTTACATAGACTTATATAGGATTTTTTTTTTTAAAAACTTCTTTTCGGAAACTACAAGAGTTTTGCATTTGCTATAAGCTTATGGTCCTTTACCAAGTTTGTTCAAATTGTCACATTTGACCCCGCCCCAAGTGTCACAGTCTTACTTAGGCTTGTATAGGCAAAAACGGTTTTTTAATTTTTTTAAATATTTTTTTTAGTTTTTAATTTCCTTTTTTTTTTTTTTTTTTTTTTTTTTTTTTTTTTTTTTTTTTTTTTTCAAATTGTTTTTTTTTATTGATTATTAATTTTTATTGATTTTTTTTTTTTTATTATTGATTTTTTTTTTTTTTAATTTTTTTTTTTTTGGTTTGATTTTTATATTTTTTTTATTTTTCATTATCTTTTTAATTACTTGACAATTACTTCAAAATTTCTTGTCGGCGCTACTCATCCTAAATGCCTTGTTGAGTTTCGACGAAACTTGGCAGGAAGCATCAGTAAGATGTGTAGTTGTGCATATCACGCTTTTGTTCCAGTTCGCTGATTTTTGACGGAGTTATGGCCCTTTGACATTTTTATTTTAAATTTCTTGTCGGAGCTACTCCTCTTAAACGGCTTGTTGGATTTCTACGAAATTTGGCAGGAAGCCTCAGTATGATGTCTAGTTGTGCAAAGCGCGGTATATCAATGAAATCTTGGACAATTTCGAAAACCAGCTAGATCTTGTTAGTAATAACAGAGTTATGGCCCTTGATTTGTTGAAAAATGCTATATTGTATTTTCCTTTGTTAAATCTATAGGAGAAGAGAGCTATATCTAGCTATATCTATCTAAATCTATAAGAGCTGTTTTAGCCAGTAGAGCGTCCACAGGCCCTCTTGGGCCTCTTGTTTTTATTCCAGCAACTTTCAGCCTCAAACTGTCAAGGTCAGTTGTCTCTTAAATACATGTACCGTCTCGAAATTTCACAATACATGTAACATCTCCAAATTTCAAATTTGAGCAATATAAAATTGTGGAGTACCAGATTCCATATCTAAACTCAATGCCACTGGACATTATATTGTTCTTGACCAGCCATAAACTATATTTCGCTTCTGTTTTAAATACCTACACATTTCAATCTCTGCACATTTCAATGTGAGTTTTATAAGGTTTGACATGAACATAATTACTTGAACTTTATGTTGACTACTGCAGATGGGTAATTTGATACTCCATTAAAAGTTTATCCTTTATAATTGCTTTTGTTTCAAATTAACTGAGCAGGAGAAGTTATCAACACTAAATACCACGCCAGTTGTTTGTTTTCGTTTCACAGACAAAATAACAAGCTGTTAATTGATAAACTTTAAGTGAACTATTAACAGTGGAATTTTGTTGATTCAGACTTTTTAAAAAAACATGGGATTTTCAGAAAAAAGTAGTTCTACTCTAAAACAATCATTGTTAGATTATACAGAATGAATTTAATAACAAACTTCAGAGAAATGAACTTCTAAAAAAAGGGGAGAGATGTAGTGTTGTATACATTGGGTACGGTGTTGCTACAATATCAGGTTACATAATATGTAGTAGCAGATACATAATATGTAGTAGTATATATATATCGCATGTTATTAGCTTTACGGGTTTAAAGAGGCATGGTCGCTATAGAACAACAGTGTTGGTTTTATGTCTTATAAATACAGACATTACAAACAGAAATGGAGATTAATTGTAAAATATAATTACTATTGTATTGTGTTACAGTACAGACCACCAAATTCATTTGCAATAACTCTTTTCATATTAGTTTGAACTTATTTATTTTATATGGATTGTAAGAATCACTCGCAATGTCTTCCTAGGTAGAACCAGTACAAAACAATGCAGATAAAGTGTCTTGCTCAGGGACACAACACATATGATTCTTTTTATATTAGTATGTGTTCGAAATGTAAATGAGTGTCCTTGCCTAAAATGTTAACATATTGACACATTTTCTGGTTCCCTGCATTGAGCCAAATCAGAAAAAAACAACTTTTTATTTAGAGCACCTCCCAAAATTCAACTTTCTTATGGGCTATTTTTAGAAATTCGGCACTTCAATGGTTTATTTTTCCCCCTTTGAGGTAGCCCAATATGAAGTATATGTTTCTGAGGCTGAATCTAAATCTGTCTTCGGATTTTGTTATAGCCAGTGTTAATTGCTATTGCAATGCCAGCAGCAACATCACATTAATTCGGCTGACATTTCTTGATAAAACATGATACCCTTAGATTAAAATGTCATTTTGTGAGACAATACAAGTTGACAAACTGGATAATTGCATCAATTATACAGCAAGTCAAAATAATCTATATGTTGACAAACATTTAATACACAACAACCAAATTTAAGATCAATTTCTGTTTTTTTAAAATATATTTATCTAAATCAAAAAGAATTTCTCTGTTTAAAGGGACACTGTAACTTTGAGATTATACTGAATATTCCAATGATATCTTCTTCAGATGGTACATGTATTTAAGTGGACTTTTCATTTCTCTGTATCCAAAACAGGTAAATATTCTGGAAATAAATATGTTTCCTCTCTCTCTGGGGTGGCTCTAAATATTTGTATATATGGACAGTGTCCCATTAATACTGATAAGTGGGAAACATTCATGATTGTTTACCATATTACTTCTAATACAAGCTTTAAAAGGCTGTATAACTCTGCCGAAATGAAAGTCAGAGTTATTGGTCACAGATAACGACGTTCCTTATGGTAAGATGAAGATGTGTTAAGGAAAACTATGAATGCTAACCTACTGAATGCTGACAACAGTGTTTGACCGCGTTAACAGTTCTATAAACCCTCGATTTTGTCAAGATGAAGATTGCTTGAAACATGCATGATGGACATGTTATTTTAGGTGAGACACCATGTGGCGCGCAACTCTTGTTAATTATGAATTCTCATTATAAACACAACGTTAAATATAATTTACCTAGCTGCAATGTTTAAATGTTAATACACTTTTAATTATCAGCCTTCACAAAAACAACATTTACACATCATGCACAGATACGAAGAACATGTACGTATTTCACTAAACATCTCATAAGAAGTTGAACAATGTTAGAAACTGTAATAAGAGATCACCTGTATTAAGATACCACCACTTTTGGTTTTTCTTCTGAGCGGTCTCTTAAATCAGGTTGGACTGTGTAAGTAAATCTGACAAAGATCATCAGGTGATCGATTCAGGGCCATTTGGATTCAGGGTCATTTAGCCCTCTTGTTTTGAATTGATCACTAGGTGATAAACTATCAAGATTATTCCAGTGATATATAGTTTAGTGACGTACAAGAGGTTCTAAATATTTCTGGAGAAGTAACTCTTGTCAGACTGTAATTTACATAATTAAAGAATAAAAGTTTGAAAAATCTTCTCTGAAACCACAAGGTATAAATGTTGACCCTAGTGTCAAATTTGGTCCGGCCACAGGGTTTACAGTTTTACTAGTTATGTAAGAAAATCTTCAAAACATATTCTGAAACTACAATAATTCTAATACTATGCATGTAGCATTAGCTTAAATGTCCTCTACCAAAGTTAAAATGGTGACCCTTGGGTCAAATTTGATCCCAACTCAGGGGTTACTTGTTTTACATAGAATTATATGAGAGGCATATAAAATTCTAACGAAGAATGTTGTTGAAAAATCTTAATACAATCCTTCAAAATATTCTCCTTTCACAGAATCTTTTCAAATGAGAAATCAACTGCCGAAAGGCTGAAAAGTAATCTCCTTGTTGTTTGCCCTTTAGACACTGGAACACCACTGATCCAAGAGCATTTCTGCACAAATATTGACGCCCTGAGAGCATTTTTTCATCGTCTTATTAGTCTGGAGAATTCTTCCCGTAGAAACTCTTGGACAAGATTGTTTTTGTGGACCGATGTATTGTCATGCAAAAGACAAAAGTCTCGTGAACCACTTGATGGACGCACTTTAATATAGAATTTCTGATAATATCTTCCAGTGAACAACAGAAAAAGACTGCATTAAGCACTTTCTTAGAGCTCTTTGAACATTTTGCAATAACAGGCCTTTCTTGACCAGTACGCCATCTATTGGTTATTTGCTACTCAACGATGAGGCCCAAAATAATATACGCATTTCTTGCTTGTTTCAGTTTTTAGCTCTACTGGCCAAAGAAAATGCCTTATTTAGCCTTATGAACACTCTAGCATCTTAATTTTGCATTTTATCTTTACCAAACTTTGTCAGTGTTTTTATATCAATGAAAGCTCAGACAAGTTTGAAAAACAGCCAGATTGAATCAGTAACGCCAGAGTTATGGCCCTTGTATTGCTGAAAAATGCCATTTTCTGCCTTTCAGACCTTGTTTTGCTGAAAAATGTCATTTTCTGCCTTGTGGACATGCTAGTACCTTCATGTATTTTTTGATCTTTAACAAACTTTGTCATTGTCTTTATATTAGTGAAAGCTCGGACAAGGTCGAAAACCAACTAGATTGGATTAGTAACACCAGAGTTATGGCCATTGTTTCGCTGGAAAAAAATATATATTCTGCCTTATGAACTCTCTAGCACCTTCATTTATTATTTGATCTTTACCTACTGATCCAACAGATCAGATCAGTAACACCAGAGTCATGGCCCTTGTTTTCGTGAAAAATGCCAATTTCTGCCTTGTGAACACTCTAGCAAGTTATTTTATCATTTGATCTTTACCAAACTTTGTCAGTGTCTTTATATCAATGAAAGCTCAGACAAGTTCGAAAGCCAGCCATATCGGATAAGAAACACCAGAGTTATAGCTTTTGTTTTCTAAAAAAACAACGTATTCTGCCTTGTGAACGCTCTAGCATATTCATTTATTATTTGATCTTTACCAAATTTTGGTAGGTAGGTTGAACAAGTTTGAAAAACAGCTGGATCAGACCAGTAACAGTAGACTTATGGTTCTTGATTTTTCTTAAATATGCAATACGGTATGCCATATTGGGAACCTGAGGTCATGGATTCAAATCCCACGGGGGGCTAACTTTTCTTTTTTTTTAAATATCTTCTTTTTTTTTTTAGCTCAACTAGCATTCAGCTGTTGTCCCTCTGTCCAACCATCATTAACTTTTTGCCTTGTGGGCACTCTAGCCCCTCCATTTTTCATCCGTTCTTTACCAAACGTATACAGTAGTTATATATCCATATAAGATCTCGGATGAGTTCTTGAACCAGCCAGTTTTGATTGCTAACAGCTGTTGCTAACAGCTGAGTTGTCTGCCTTTGAATTTGAAAAAATACATTATTTTGCCTTGTGGGCACTCTAGCCCCTCCATTTGTCATCTGATATGAACCAAACTTACACAGTAGTTATACATCCAACCAGCCAGATTCAATTGATAATAGCTGAATTGTCTGCCCTTGAATTGGCAAAATTGCATAATTTTGTCTTATGGGCACTGTAGCTCCTCCATTTTTCATCTAATCTTCACCAAACGTACACAGTAGTTATATATCCATGGCATCTCAACCGGGGACTGATAAAGAAAGTAGAGCGATACAAGCCCTCTTGTTATAATTTTTCCAGGATTTTGTTTGCTTAGATTACATGGTAGGCTTTCTCATCAGTCAAAAGGTCTAGGACCCATCAGGTGCTAATCTTTCTCAATTTCAAATGCTTTGTTAGAATGGCATAAAATGCTATGCCACTATTGATGCTATCTCCTGTGCTGTGTATCTTGCATCTTCTTTGAGGATACTTTGCACGACACTGACAGCAATTTTATTACTGATTACAGCAGACCTACTCCTACCTAGGATATAATTCGCTTGAGCTTGTGTAGATTTACAATGGCGTGACAGTTTCAAAAATGTAAGATTGCCTCTCGTATAGAGAAAAACTTTAAAAGTCACAAGATCTACAAGGGCTGTCATATATGGCATGTACATGTAGCATAAGATTACCGTCCTTAACCAAGTTTGTTCAAATGGTAATTCTGGGGTTCAATTTGCCCTGTTCATAGTTTTAATTATGCTTAATTTCACAACACATTTATTGAAGTTAAACTGTTATATATACTCTGTTGCAAAAGAAAGTGTGCACTTTTGATTTTGAAATATCTCCAATTCTAAACATTGTATCGATCTAAATTTTTGACACTGACATATATACAACGGTCGCTATCAGTCAGCCATAAAAAAGCCACTGTAAACTAATGTGATTTCAATTGAATAGCAATTTTGAAATTTAGCATGATTTGCAGGTACATCACATGGGAAAGCTATATGCTGGCTGAAAACTTGTTCGGTTACTTTCTATTTGCGTTTTATGAAGGGAAAAACATAAATAATTTTAAATCTGTGCAATAGTAAAATGCCAAGAATAGTTGAAAACCAACAACCATTAATAATGTTTTCACGGCTGCAGGGTTGGCTGGCTAATACACTGCCTCAAGGCGTTCGTAAGAATCAACACTCTCATTTACAAATGGAGCACCAAGTATGATTCCAACCCACAGCAGTGAGAGGCAAGAAGGTTTCAATGCTGTGCGTTTACCGTCCCTGCCACGGACGCGACACTTATAATTGAAGAAGGCAGTTAAACAATGTAATCTTGCTTATTAATCTTGCTTATGGGTGATTTAAAAAATAATGAAGCTTTTTATTAACATTCCAATATCTATTTACCAGAAAGCTAAATAACTAAGTTTTTAAGTCCTGGAGATGTGTTTAGTGGTAGTTGATTCTCATGCAAAGTTTCATCACATTAGCTTGCTTCCTTAAAAATTTATGTTGTAAAAACAATACAAAAAGTGTCCCAAGTGTACTGTTTTGCGTGACATTTCAACTAAAACACCATTTTTAGTTTTGAATAACTATGCAACCAGCTGACATATCAGCAAATGGTCTTTTTTATACAGTAGCATGGCATATTCACTATCAGTTACATAACATGTAACCCGTCTCCAAACATGTTTTATTTTTCCATAAGAGTTTGAAGTTGAAGTGTACTAAGACTTTTTGCACACACTTTTTCACCAGAATTGGTGTACTGAGGTGCTGGTAGAAAAGGTGTTGATAATGAGGTGAATAAAAGTTTTCTATTTCAGCACATAAATATGTATTCTTTAAGTTTTTCTACATTTCTATACATTATCTTGTTCATTGAACTTGTTGACAGCCATATACAATAACCAGTCAAAAACTGTCCCAAGTGTACAATTTAGCATAAATGATAGATATTTTTAAAGTCCACATGCCTTTTCAATCTCTAAGCACTTTTTTAGTAAGAACATGTCCAATAGGCATCAGCTATGACAACATTGTGATGGTAAGATAGCATGTAAAAATAATTCTGGAATATTTGTGTTGTCCCAAGTGTACATGAAATTTGACAATTTTTATTGAGAGGTGTCAGTTCCAGGAAAATTATACCACAATTCATTCTATTACAAGGCAGCAAGCAGAAAGGTGTAATTTCCATAGAAAATAGTCTGGAGAAGTGTTCTAATGGTAAAAAAACATGATATTTTGTAAATATTCCAAATTAACTTACAAGAAAAAAAGGTAAAATCATATATTTTTGTTGTTAACAATTATATTTGTTCTTTCTCTGTTCCATAGTAAGGCAACATTCTTCTACTTGACATATGCTGTATAAGGTTTAATAGATAATGCCTCTATGAGTATTTTACTCTGCACATAAATATAACTATTGTTATTGTACACTTGGGACATAAAAATCTGGTTTTGCTCATTACACTTGATAAATGTCAAGTTTTCAGGAAATGATTTGATACATTAAAGATGGCAACTCTGGTCCTTAAAAGTTCCCTTTGAGGGCACTTTAAGAAGTAAAACTGTTGTGACTCCAACTCAAACACATATTCAAGGCCTTTTTTTAGAAGGCCAGAGACCATTATATCAAATGAAGATTAATTGAGGTACCGGTACACTTGTTTGGATGTACAGTCTAGGTACAGAGATAAACTGGCTTGGATGTACAGAGGTACACCTTTTTACATCCAAAAAGGTGTACCTCTGTTTGAATATACAGAGATTCAGTTGTTTGAATGTACAGAGGAATACTTGCTTGGATGTACAGAGGTATATGTGCAGAGGTGCATTTGTTTGGATGTACTCATGTTCACCGATATACAGAGGTACAGCTGTATAGAGGTACTAGTACTTGTCTAGATGTAAAGAGGTACCATTGTTTGCATGTACAGAGGCACCATTGTTTGCATTTATAAACCAGATGTACTGAAGTACACTTGTTTGGCTGTACAGATGTAGAGGTACATTTCTTTGCATGTATCAGATGTACATTATTATGTACACTTGTTTGGCTGTACAAATGTACCGAGATACAATTGTTTGCATGTGCCAGAGGTACATTTGTTTGCATGTACCAGAGGTACATTATTATGTACACTTGTTTGGCTGTACAGATGGACAGAGGTTCATTTGTTAAGATATACAGAGATATAGATTTACACTTTTTTTCTACATGTGAGCATACGTACACTTGTTTGGATTTATAGATGACAGATACATGTTAAGATGTACAGATGTAGATTTGGTTGGATGTACAGAGTTACACATGTATGTTCTAAACATATTTATTTTACATCGATTGCGAAACAAGTTCTTGCAACTTAGATTAATCACTCTCGATGGCTTCCTGGGTAGAACCAGTACTAAGCAATGTGGATTAATTATCTTGCTCAAGGATAAATAACGTGGCCGCGACGGAGGATCGAACCCACGACCTCTCGATCAGGAGTTCGGCGCTCTACCACTGGACCACGCACATGTATGGATGTATATAAGAGGTACAATTGTAAGGATGTATAGAGGTATAAAGGTACACTTGTTTGAATGTACAAAGGTACACTAAATGTTTGGGTGTACAGGGGTACACTTGTTAAGATGTACAGAGGTACACCTTTTTTGGATTTACAGAGATACATCTGTTTGGATACAGAGAGGTACACTTGTTTGCATGTACATATGTGCAGCTGTTTTGCTGTAAAGATGTATGGAGGTACACTTGTTTGCATGTACAGAGGCACAGAGGTAAGCTTATTTGAAAGTAGAAAGGTACGGCAACACTTGTTTGCATGTACAGGTCAGAGATACATTTGTTTGGCTGTACATTGAATGTAGAAAAGTACGCTTGTTTTAATGTACATACATATGTACACTTGTTTCACTGTACATAAATGTATTGGTACACTTTTGTTGCATGTACAGAGGTACAAGAACAAGTGTCTGAGTTCAGGTATGAGTTTAATAATTGTGTTCTGGCTTGGGATATAATACTTCAGACCATTATGTTTAAGCATTTAACATGACTTCATTTGTTAAGAGTTATGTATAATCAGTTGGATTGTATAGATGTTTGTTAAAGTAAATTGTTTTAGTGTTTGAATAATATAACAATAATAAAGGTATTCCTACGGAAAGTTAATCTTGGTAATTCATTTGATAATTTAGAAAGTTTAATTTGTTCAATAGTTTTGTCCCAAGTGTACACATTTATAAATCTTTTATCAAATGCTATAAATTCACTCTTATTTATGAGGTATCAATATATTTATTGTAAGTTTTTGGGAGTCTACCAGAACAAAAGCAAAGATTTATTATTCCACAATATATTGTCTTAATCATGTTAATGCTAAGATATTATTCAATCATTACTTTATTCTCATAAGATCTCTTGTTTTCAGAATAATAGAAAATCACCTTGCAATATTTAATTTTTCTATATTGTATGGAATTTTATCGTGAAATAACATTATAAGTGTTTATATTTACATATGTTCCTACAGGAACACTGATTTACACATTAAAATAAACATATTGATGATGTTAGTCAATTGTCCCAAGTGTACAGAATTATGGTTAATGTTTAAAACAAAACAAATGAAGAAATGTTATGCTCTTTAAGGGCATTCATGGATCATTGAAACCAAGAAAATGAGTGAATCATTGTTTAAAGTTTTATTTTGATGCTGTATTAACATTCATTGTTCATTTCTCTCCAAATGATTTGAGATAGAACGGTCTAAACCTGCAAACATTAATTGTAATCTTTAACTATTAAATCTTAAAACAGAATATTACAAATAAAATTCCTGTTTAACACATAGGTCATGGGGCAAATTTTAAAAGTTCTTAACTTTGTAGCCAGTTGACTCTGTTTTAAGATCAGAAATGTATGTTGATTTTTAATAATGCAAGGCATTGTCCCAAGTGTACAAAAAAGCAAGACAATGTGGCTTTTTTTAAGTATTCATATTTTTGGCAAATTTTAATTTACACTTATGAAACTTTGCAAATATCTCGAGTATGTCCTAAATTATGCAAAACATAAAGTTTACTCTTCAAAAGTTTAAGATAATGTTGCATAAAAATGACATTAAGGTGTGCGTTTATAAAATAATGGGACTTAAAAGCATAAAAACCTATATTTTTCAATTGTATTTTGGACTACAGAACATATTTTTACTAAAAAATTATTGTTGAACATGTTACTTTATATGTACATGCTGCAAAAACAGTATTATGATTATTGTTTGAGATAATTTGTGAATCACAATTTGGTTATTTATTTCAAAAAAGTTCATTAAAATTCATATAAACACTTAGATTTTTATTGTAACATGTTAACTTATCCATTGGCCGTATTCATGACATAAACTTGAACATATTGGCTAACTATTGCACTAAAAATTATAATCCCATCTGTAATTTGAAATGTTACCAAAAAATTACACTTATGCTTCATTATTTTTGAAATCACCCTTATCTGGGAAAAGAGCTAAATTTAAACACTTGTAGACCATGGTCAATATGTCAGTTTTAGCTTGTATATTTTATAACTTTTTTAACATTTACAATATAGGAGCACCCTTAAGGGAAAACTTGCAACCTATGTAGAGATGGAGAATATACCTGCTGATTCAACTACAGATAGTATCAGAGCAGCACTTTTCGTTTCCGGTTTTCCAGTTCCTTCACCTGTAGTAGTCTACTCACAGGGAATGACAAAGGCGATTCTGATTTGCAAAACAGCAGAAGGTAATTTGAAAAAAGTGTATGCAGTTGTATAGTTTTAATGTCTCATGGGGTGTGGGGGGATGGGGGTTGGACATGTGTCATATCTTTTCATAAAAGAGTTATACAGGAAATCTTTAAAATAAATTGTATTCTCTGAACTACAAGAGGACTATGATTTTGCCTGTAGTGTATGGTCCTCAACTCCATGAATCACATCTTTTACATACTATTAGACATATGGGAAAAACTTGAAAAAACTTCTTCTTGGAACATGTAGCATTACCTTATGGGCCTCTACCAAGTTTGTTCAAATGGAGACCATGGGGTCCCATTATGCCTCACCAGGAGGAATATAGCCTTATATAGGGAAATTTGAAAAATATCTGAAACCACAAGGCATAGAGCTCTTTATATCATATGTAGCATATGCTTATGGTCCTCTACCAAGTTTGTTCTAAAGATGACACTGGGGTTGACTTTGGCCCTGCCTCAGAGATCACAGTTTAACATAGAGGTATGTAGGAATTCTTAAAAAAAAATATCTCAGGAAACAAGAAC
This sequence comes from Cyrtodaria siliqua, assembly GCA_037043455.1. Lineage (NCBI taxonomy): Eukaryota > Metazoa > Mollusca > Bivalvia > Adapedonta > Hiatellidae > Cyrtodaria > Cyrtodaria siliqua. Next base: position 92,343 of record JAWPHD010006313.1, on the reverse strand, counting down.
TAGAATTCTAATATATTGTATATAGCATAAGCTTATGGTACTCTACCAAGGTTGTTTAATGGGACCATGGAGTCATACTGTGCCCGACTATAGGAGACACATGTTTCTCCCAAACTTGTAAGGGGAAACTATTGAAAAGTCTTCATTACCAAAAGAGCTTGGGCCTTCATATGCTGCATGTTGCATAAGCTTATGGTTCTCTATCCACCACCACTTTCCAAATGGTGACCTTTGGGATAAATTTGCTGGGGACACCTATTTTACATATACTTTTATTGGGAAACAGTAGCATAAACTTATGGTCTTCAATTTAGTCTGTCTTTGCTTAAACTTGCGCACATCACAATTTTATAGGTTTGTATATTAAGAAGATATTTTTAGTCCCCTCCAGTGTCAGTCTGTCAGTCCGTCTGGAAAACAGGATATGGCCAAAATTGTGGTTGCTATGTCAACAAAATTGTAAAAAAAAACATCAGTCTGTCCTGAAAACTGGATCCTGCGATAACTTGTAAAGTATTAAAGTATAAAAGATATTGTCATGAAACTATTTACATATGGTAGAGAGGCATAAGGAGATTATGCACATTATTTAATTTTGTTGATATGAACAAAATTGTGGTTGCTATGGCAACAAAATAGTAAAAAAATATGTCAGTCCGTCTGGAAAACTGGATCCTGCGATAACTTAAAAAGTATAAAAGATATTTTCGTGAAACATTTTACATATGGTAGAGGGGCATAAGGAGATTATGCACGTTATTTAATTTTTTTGATATAGCCAACAAAATAGTAAAAAAACGCACACAAAATATGATCATGCTATAACTTAAAAACTATAAAAGATATTGTCATAAAACTTGGCACATAGGTAGAGGAGCATTTGGAGATTTTGCACACAATTTTATTTGGTGATATGGCCAAAATTGTGGTTGTTATGGTAACATAATTCAGTCATTAGTTATACAGCTGAATTAGGGAGTTTAATGCGTCTATCTATACTCAATAAATATTTGATAGTTACTTCCTTTCAAATAGAGTTATATATTAATACATGATTTGAAATTTATGTTAATATCTTTGTGTATGTATTTTTTGTGTCGCCTTTTCGAAGAAAAACGCGATACATAGGGATAACTGTCTTCCATCTATCAGTCCGTCCGTAACGAAATTTTAACGTTGGCTATAACTTTCTCATTTCTTGATATTTCTTCATCAAATTTTTAATATGTACTCATCATGACAACATCGACATGACCATACTAAAATATAAAGATCAGTTCACACCGAAGGTCATTATATGGGTTAAATACTCATTTTTGTCTTCACAAAAACTGAACGTTGGCTATAACTTTCTTATTTCTTGATATTTCCTCATCAAACTTTCAATATATTCTCATCATGACAACATCGATATGACCATACTAAAATATAATGGTCAAGGTCACACCGAAGGTCATTATATGGGTTAAATACTCATTTTTGTCTTCACAAAAACTGAACGTTGGCTATAACTTTCTTATTTCTTGATATTTCCTCATCAAACTTTCAATATATTCTCATCATGACAACATCGATATGACCATACTAAAATATAATGGTCAAGGTCACACTGAAGGTCATTATATGGGTTAAATACTCATTTTTTTCTTCACGAAAACTTAACGGCTATAAGTTTCTCATTTCTTGATATTTCTTCTTGAAACTTTCAATATGTACTCATCATGACAACATCGACATGACGATACTAAAATATAAGGTCAAGGTCACAATGAAGGTCATTATATGGCTTAAATACTCATTTTTTTCTTCTTGAAAACTTAACGTTGGCTATAAGTTTCTCATTTCTTGATATTTCTTCATGAAACTTTCAATATATACTCATCATGACAACATCGACATGACCATACTAAAACATGTAGGTCAAGGTCACACTGAAGGTCATTATATGGGTTAAATACTTGTTTTTTTCTTCACAAAATCTTAACGTTGGCTATAACGTTCTCATTCTCATTCCTTGATATTTCATCATCAAACTTTCAGTAAATACATGAAAACATCGACATGGCCATACTAAAATATAAATGTCAAGGTCATGCTGAAGGTCATTATATGGGTTAAGTACTAATTTTTTTCTTCACGAAACTTACTCCGGCCAGTTTGTCAAGTTCATTTATATGGGTCCAAAAAACCTTGTTATACTGACAAAGTGCTGGCAGGCGACATACGTGTTCCGCAGAACACCCATCTAGTATTACTTGTTGTATTATATTTGTAATATGTTTGTAAATTTACTGCAAAAAAATGAGGTATATCTTTTACAAATTTGTAAGGAAGATTATGTACTTAAACTTTATTGTTAAGGTTGCGAAATGTAGCATGCCTTTATTTGTCTAAATCATAGCCTTTTGTTTGGTCTGGTCCAACAAAAAACATTTACTGTCAAACATCTGACCAGTAGGGGACCTCATGTATTGCCATGCAATACTGGAGTATCTTGTTAATAATCTACTAGAGCTCTGTCAGCCACTTCTGTTGCAAGTAACTAACTATATGAAATACAACAAGGTCATCATGTGAGTGTTTTATTTCTCTTTCTTTCTTTTATTGTGATTATGAAGTCTTAAGTCTCCAAAGGCCAGCAGAACTGGCCAAAGGCCAGCAGAGCTTATGGGATGGTGAGTTGTCTGTAGTTCGTCCCTCAACTTTTGCCTCGTTAACACGATATGGCCTTCATTTTTCATCCGATCTTTTTCAATCTTTATCAGATTGTTGATATCAATGAAAGCTCGGACAAGTTTGAAAACTAGCTAGTTCAGACCAGTAACACCGGAGTTATGGCCATTGATTTAGTTAAAATTGCTATATTTTACCTTGTTAACATGATAGGGATGATCTTTACCAAACTCTATCAGAATGTTGATATCAATGAAAGCTTGGATGGGTTTGAAAACCAGCCAAATCGGACCATTGAAACCAGAGTTATGGTCCTTGAATTTCTGAAATATGCTATAATTTGGCCTTGTTAACATGATATGGCCTTCAATTTCATCCGATCCTTTTCAAACTATACCAGATTGTTGATATCAGTGAAAGCTCGGACGAGTTGGAAAACCAGCCAGATACAACCAGTAACACCGGAGTTGTGGCCCCTAATGTTTTTAAATATGCTATATTGGGAACTTGGGTCAAACTCATCGTTTCCGCTCAATAACTGTTGTTAGGAATGAGGTATTGCGATGAAACTTGCAGGGTCTATAGGTTAGCGATCACAATGTCATCCAAGTGTGTGTGTCAGCTCGTCCGTCTGGTTGTTAGTCCATACGTGCGTCCGATTTTCATTTCTTCATATCTTCTTTGTTCCTTGTAGGACTTTCACAAAACTCCATCAAAGATCAGCAGAGTTTATGCTGTGGTGCGTCCGTCTGTCCATAATTCTTTTTTGTAACGACTACTCCTCTGAAATTACTGGATGGATTTTCATAAAACTTTACAGAAATGTTGCCCCTGATGTCTAGTTGATCCTAGCAAAAGCTGATGTTGATGTGAAAATCAAGATGGCCACCAAAATTAAAAATAGTTTTTTTAGCTCTACTGATCAGAGATCAGCAGAGCTTATGCCGTGGTGCGGCGTCCGTCGTCCGTCCGTCCGTCTGTCTGTCCGTAAAATTTTATTTGTAGCGACTTCACAGCTGAAACTACTGGATGGATATTCATGAAACTTTACAGAAATGTTGCCCATAAAGTCTAGTTGATCCTAGCAAAAATTCATGTTGATGTGAAATCCAAGATGGCCGCCAAAGCTAAAAATAGAGTTTTAAAATACAAGTTTGTAGCGACTTCTTCTTGAAAACTATAAGTGATATTGATATGGGACTTTTTCTAAAATGATCAGCATGACATGATGTTGATCCTAGTCAAAAATCGTTTTGATTCAACGTTAAACATGGCAGCCAGCGGCCATCTTTGTTTACATAGAGTTATATAGTAAAAACTTGTAGCGACTACTTCTCTGAAACTACTTGGCGGATTGTCATGAAACTTTACAGGAATGTTGCTCTTGATGTCTAATTGATCCTAGAAAAATTTCAGGTCGGCCGGAAATTCAAGATGGCCGTCACAGCTAAAAATAAATTTTTAAAAAATTGGTTTGTAGCGACTACTTCTTGAAAACTATAAGTGATATTGATATGGGACTTTTTCTAAAATGATCAGCATTACATGATGTTGATCCTAGTCAAAAAATGTTTTGATTCAACGTTAAACATGGCTGCCAGCGGCCATCTTTGTTTACATAGAGTTATATAGTAAAAACTTGTAGCGACTACTCTGAAACTACATGGCGGATTGTCATGAAACTTTACAGGAATGTTGCTCTTGATGTCTTATTGATCCTAGAAAAATTTCAGGTCGGCCAGAAATTCAAGATGGCCGTCACAGCTAAAAATAGATTTTTAAAAAATAAGTTTGTAGCGACTACTTCTTGAAAACTATAAGTGATATTGATATGGGACTTTTTCTAAAATGATCAGCATGACATGATGTAGATCCTTGTGGAAAATTATTTTGATTCGACGTTAAACATGGCTGCCAGTGGCCATCTTTGGTTACATAGAGTTATATAGTAAAAACTTGTAGCGACTACTCCTCTGAAACTACTTGACGGATGTTCATGAAACTTCACAGGAATGTTGCTCTTGATGTCTAGTTGATCCTAGAAAAATTTCAGGTCGGCCGGAAATTCAAGATGTCCGCCACAGCTAAAAATAGATTTAAAATAAATAAGTTTGTAGCGACTACTTCTTGAAAACTATAAGTGATATTGATATGGGACTTTTTCTAAAATGATCAGCATGACATGATGTAGATCCTTGTGGAAAATTATTTTGATTCGACGTTAAACATGGCTGCCAGTGGCCATCTTTGGTTACATAGAGTTATATAGTAAAAACTTGTAGCGACTACTCCTCTGAAACTACTTGACGGATGTTCATGAAACTTCACAGGAATGTTGCTCTTGATGTCTAGTTGATCCTAGAAAAATTTCAGGTCGGCCGGAAATTCAAGATGTCCGCCACAGCTAAAAATAGATTTAAAATAAATAAGTTTGTAGCGACTACTTCTTCAAAACAATAAGAGATATTGATATGGGACTTTTTCTAAAATGATCAGTATGACATGATGTTGGTCCTTGTCGAAAATCGTTTTGATTTGACCTTAAACATGGCTGCTTTGTTTACATAGAGTTATATAATGAAAACTTTTAGCGACTACTTCTTTGAAACTACCTGACGGATTTTCATGAAACTTCACAGGAATGTTGCTCTTAATGTCTTATTGATCTTAGCAAAATTTCAGGTCGGCCGGAAATTCAAGATGGCCGCCACGGTTAAAAATAGATTTTCAAAAAACAAGTCTGTAGGGACTACTTCCTGAAATCTAAATCAATCAGTAGAGCTTCAAGGTCATTGACCTCTTGTTTAAAAAAAAGTTATAGCGCCTACTTGTTGAAAACTATAAGTGATATTGATATGACGCTTTTTCTTAAATGATCAGCATGAAATAATATTGGTCCTTGTCGAAAATCGTTTTGATTCGACATTAAACATGGCTTCCAGTGGCCATCTTTGTTTACATATAGTTATATAGTAAAAACTTGTAGCGACTACTCCTCTGTAACTACTTGACGGATTTTCATGAAACTTCATAGGAATGTTGCTCAAGTTGATCCTAGCAAATTTTCAGGCTGGCTGGAAATCCAAGATGGCCATCACGGCTAAAAAATAGATTTTTAAAAACAAGCTTGTAGCGACTACCTGTAAAGTAGCGACTACTTGTTGAAAACTGTAAGATTTTCACAAAACTTCACCAGAATGTTTCTTATATGCATCTAACATCATGTGCAAAGTTTCGGGTTGCTGTGACCTACTTTCGACGAAATTCAGGTTATGTCCAGACTCCGATTTGATATACGTATCTTGCTTCTACCACCAAACTTCACCAGAATGTACCTTATCATCCCCGTCAGCCGCAGGCGGAATTGTGTGTAGTAATGCCCTCCGTCCATCAATCAGCATGACATGATGTTGATCCTTATCGAAAATTATTTAGATTCGACATTAAACATGGCCGCCAGCGGCCATCTTTGTTTATATAGTAAAAATTTGTAGCGACTACTCTGAAACTACTTGATGGATTTTTATGAAACTTCACAGAAATGTTGCTCTTGATGTGTAGTTGATCCTAGCAAACTTCCAGGTCGGTCGAATATTCAAGATGGCCGCAACGGCTAAAATTATTTTTAAAAAAGAAGCGTGTCAGACTACTTCTTGAAAACTATAAGTGATATTGATATGGGACTTTTTCTGAAATGATCAGCATGACATGGTATTGATCCTTATCGAAAATTAATTTGATTCAACATTATGGCTGTCAGCGGCCATTTTTGTTTACATAGATTTATACACTACTTGACGGATTTTCAAGAAACTTGACAGGAATGTTGGTCTTGATGTCTAGTTGAACCTAGCAAAATTTCAGTTCAGCCGGAAATTCAAGATGGCCGCTATGGCTAAAAGTAAATTTGTAGCAACTATTTCTTGATAACTGTAAGTGATATTGATATGGGACTTTTTCTAAAATGATCAGCATGACATGATGTTGATCCTTGTTGAAAATTATTTTGATTCAACATTAAACATGGCAGCCAGTGGCCATCTTTGTTTACATAGAGTTATAAAGTAAAAACTTGTAGCGACTACTCCTCTGAAACTACTTGACAGAATTTTATAAAACTTCACAGGAATGCTGATCTAGCTATCAAAACTTAACAGTAGAGCTTCAAGCTCATTGACCTCTCGTTAGTTATTAAAATGTTTACAAACTTCCATTTAAAGGGGATGTTGCACTATTCTGGAACTAGTTGCATTTAAAAGGGCTTTAAAAACCATGGAAAAAGCTGAACAAAATTAAATATTAAAATATCTTAAAAAATATAGGAGATATGACCTTTTGAAAATGTGCAAAAATACTCCAATGGTGGCAGCCATCTTTTAATGATGACATCATCGCGCCTTTTTCCATATATGAAAAATAGATTATATAATAGTGTTTAAAGCAAATAAATGTATTAAATTATAAATACAAAATAAAATATTTATACTGTATGTGCTCTTTTTACAATTTACATGTATTTTCAGTGATATTCTTTGTTTTAAATGATATTTATCAATATGAAATAAATGGTAAAATGGTGCAATGACGTCATCAATCGAAGATGACTGCCTCCGTTTGAGAATTTTTGCATATTTTTAAAAGATATCTCCTGAATTTTTAGCTAGACTGATCAGAGATCAGCAGAGCTTATGCCGTGGTGCGTCGTCCGTCTGTCCATAAACTTTTATTTGTAGCGACAACTCCTCTGAAACTACTGGATGGATATTCATGAAACTTTACAGAAATGTTGCCCATAAAGTCTAGTTGATCCTAGCAAAAATTCATGTTGATGTGAAATCCAAGATGGCCGCCAAAGCTAAAAATAGAGTTTTAAAATACAAGTTTGTAGCGACTACTTCTTGAAAACTATAAGTGATATTGATATGGGACTTTTTCTAAAATGATCAGCATGACATGATGTTGATCCTAGTCAAAAATCGTTTTGATTCAACGTTAAACATGGCTGCCAGCGGCCATCTTTGTTTACATAGAATTATATAGTAAAAACTTGTAGCGACTACTTCTGTGAAACTACTTGGCGGATTTTCATGAAACTTTACAGGAATGTTGCTCTTGATGTCTAATTGATCCTAGAAAAATTTCAGGTCGGCCGGAAATTCAAGATGGCCGTCACAGCTAAAAATAGATATTTAAAAAATAAGTTTGTAGCGACTACTTCTTGAAAACTATAAGTGATATTGATATAGGACTTTTTCTAAAATGATCAGCATTACATGATGTTGATCCTAGTCAAAAATCGTTTTGATTCAACGTTAAACATGGCTGCCAGCGGCCATCTTTGTTTACATAGAGTTATATAGTAAAAACTTGTAGCGACTACTCCTCTGAAACTGCTTGGCAGATTGTCATGAAACTTTACAGGAATGTTGCTCTTGATGTCTAATTGATCCTAGAAAAATTTCAGGTCGGCTGGAAATTCAAGATGGCCGTCACAGCTAAAAATAGATTTTTAAAAAATAAGTTTGTAGCCACTACTTCTTGAAAACTATAAGTGATATTGATATGGGACTTTTTCACAAATGATCAGCATGACATGATGTAGATCCTTGTGGAAAATTATTTTGATTCAACGTTAAACATGGCTGCCAGTGGCCATCTTTGGTTACATGGAGTTATATAGTAAAAACTTGTAGCGACTACTCCTCTGAAACTACTTAGCGGATTGTCATGAAACTTCACTGGAATGTTACTCTTGATGTCTAATTGATCCTAGAAAATTTCAGGTCGGCAGGAAATTCAAGATGGCCGTCACAGCTAAAAATTGATTTTTAAAAAATAAGTTTGTAGAGACTACTTCTTGAAAACTATAAGTGATATTGATATGGGACTTTTTCTAAAATGATCAGCATGACATGATGTAGATCCTTGTGGAAAATTATTTTGATTCGACGTTAAACATGGCTGCCAGTGGCCATCTTTGGTTACATAGAGTTATATACTAAAAACTTGTAGCGACTACTACTCTGAAACTACTTGACGGATGTTCATGAAACTTCACAGGAATGTTGCTCTTGATGTCTAGTTGATCCTAGAAAAATTTCAGGTCGGCCGGAAATTCAAGATGGCCGCCACAGCTAAAAATAGATTTAAAATAAATAAGTTTTTAGCGACTACTTCTTCAAAACAATAAGTGATATTGATATGGGACTTTTTCTAAAATGATCAGCATAACATGATGTTGGTCCTTGTCAAAAATCATTTTGATTCGATGTTAAACATGGCTGTCAGCGGCCATTTTTGTTAACATAGAGTTATATAATGAAAACTTGTAGCGACTACTTCTCTGAAACTACTTGACGGATTTTCATGAAACTTCACAGGAATGTTGCTCTTAATGTCTTATTGATCTTAGCAAAATTTCAGGTCGGCCGGAAATTCAAGATGGCCGCCACGGTTAAAAATAGATTTTCAAAAAACAAGTCTGTAGCGACTACTTCCTGAAATCAAAATCAATCAGTAGAGCTTCAAGGTCATTGACCTCTTGTTTGTTTTGTTTTTCCTCTCTTTTTTTCCATCATTTTTTTTCCTTCATAAAATGTTTATTGTTGTCCATCGAAAACAGGGTTGAACCAGAAACCCCAACCACACATATAATTTTTTTGGCCTGATCGATCTAAGTGTGTAATAGGTGGCTGCGTCACAGGACCTCATAAAAGTTTGAAAATGAACGAAATTGACATGGTGGTAGTTAAACTTACAACTACTGTATTTCCCCTAATAGTCGCGCTTATAATATAGGGCGCTATGCAAAATGGCAAGGGATGCTCTTATAAAATTTAAAAAAAAGTGTATTCGGGTTATACAAAAGATCGAACAATTAGATTTGGTTTTGAATGGATACGAAAGATTGAATTTTGAAGTGTGTGTGGCGTGAGTGTGTATGAGGGCGGGATTATTTTTAGAGAAGGAGCTCGATCCTATTAGTGGAAACACAGTAAAAACATTTAAGCATGTGAATATGATTAAGTTGACAGATTTTGATTTTCACCCAATTTATTTAAAGTTTTTGTGTTCAGTGCATTTTTTCCTTCTATAACGGGAGACAAAATTCGACTACAACTGTGACCTATTTTTTTCACGATTAAAAAAAAAATGTTTAACAACATTTCCCCATCTAACTTTCTCAATATTGTTTTGATTTGGATACTTTTACATTAGAAAGTTTGTCTAAAATGTACCATATTATGGTGAATAATTGTACATTTGTTTTATAGTGTCCTCCTCCAACAAAAACAGTGTATGCATGTATTGAATAATATCGCTTTTCACAATTAATTTTTCAATACTTTTTTCACAAATTAGACAAGTTATCACGCTTTTTTTTTCACAAAATGAACAGGCTAGGGAGTCTTCGGCCAGCAGAGCTTATGGGATGGCGAGTTGTCCGGCGTCCGTCGTCCATCCGTCTGTTAACTTTTGCCTTGTGAACACTCTAGGGCCTTCATTATTAGTCGAATCTTTACGAAACTTTGCCAGTGTCTTTATATCAATTAAAGCTCGGACAAGTTTGAAAGCCAGCCGGATCGGATAAATTTCACCGGAGTTATGGCCCTTGTTTTGCTGAAAAATGCCATATTAAGCCTTGTGAACACTCTAGCACTTTCATTTATTATTTGATCTTTACCAAACTTGCACAGATTGTTAATATCAATGAAGGCTCAGACAAGTTTGAAAACCAGCCAAATAGGATCAGTAACACCGGAGATATGGCCCTTGTTTTTTCTGAAAATTGCCATTTTCTGCCTTGTGAACGCTCTAACACCTTCATTTATTATTTGATCGTTACCAAACTTGCATAGATTGTTAATACCAATGAAAGCTTCGACAAGTTTGAAAACCAGCTAAATCGGATCAGTAACACCGGAGTTATGGCCCTTGTTTTTTCTGAAAATGCTATTTTCTGCCTTGTGAACACTCTAGGGCCTTCAATATTAATCGAACCTTTACTTAACTTTGCCAGTGTCTTTATATCAATGAAAGCTCGGATAAGTTCGAAAACCGGCAAGATTGAAATAATTTCACCGGAGTAATGGCCCTTGTTTTGCTTAAAAATGCCATAATAAGCCTTGTGAACACTCTAGCACCTTCATTTATTAATTGAACTTTACCAAACTTGCACAGATTGTTAATATCAATGAAAGCTTGAAAACCAGCTAGATCGGACCATTAACAGTGGAGTTATGGCTCTTTATTTAGTTAAAATTGCTATATTTTGCCTCATTAAGATGATAGGGCCTTCATCTTTCATCCAATCTTTACCAAACTTTACCAGATTGTTTATATAAATGAGAGCTAGGACACATCCGAAATCTAGCTGGATCGGACCATTAACAGCGGAGTTATGGCCCTTGATTTAGTTAAAAATGCTATATTTTACCTCGTTAAGACGATAGGGCCTTTATCTTTCATTCAATCTTTACCAAACTTTACCAGATTGTTTATATAAATAAAAGCTCGGACATTTCGAAGATCAGCCAGATCGGACCAGTAACAGCGGAGTTATGGCCCTTGATTTAGTTAAAAATGCTATATTTTGCCTCGTTAATTCGATAGGGCATTCATCTTTCATCTGATCTTTACAAAACTTTACCCGATTGTTTATATCATTGACAGCTCAGACAATTTCGAAAACCAGCCTGATCGGACCAGTAACAGATGAGTAATGGCCCTTGATTTAGTTAAAAATTATATATTTTGCCTCGTTAATTTGATAGGGCCTTCATCTTTCATCTGATCTTTACAAAACTTTACCTGATTGTTTATATCAATGACAGCTCAGACAATTTCAAAACCAGCCAGATCGGACCAGAAACAGATGAGTTATGGCCCTTGATTTAGTTAAAAATGCTATATTTTGCCTCGTTAAGACGATAGGGCCTTCATTTTTCATGCGATCTTTATGAAACTTTACTAGATTGTTAATATCAATGACAGCTTGGTCAAGTTCGAAAACCAGCTAGATTGGACCAGTAAAAGTGGAGTTATGGCCCTTGATTTAGTTAAAAATCCTATGTTTTGCCTCGTTAAGACGATAAGGCCTTCATCTTTCATCCGATCTTGAAGACAATTTACCAGATTGTTAATATCAATGAAAGCTTGGACAAGTTTGAAAAACATCCAGATTGGACCATTTACATCGGAGTCATGGCCCTTGATTTTCTGAAATATGCTATATCTTGGCCTCATTAAGACGAAAGGGCCTTCATTTGGCCGGATTTCATTGAAACTTTGCAGGGATGATCAGTACCAAGCCTACTTGTACATAGTCACCGTGTTCCAGTTGAATGATTTTGGCGGAGTTCTAGCCCTTTAAAGGTTTTAATACACAAACTTTGTTCGGACTAGTTCTCTTGAACCCCTGGCCGGATTAAACGAAACTTTTTAGGGATAATCAATTCTATGTCTAGTTGTGCAAATCATCGCCGTGTTCCGGTTGAATTATTTTTGGCGGAGTTATGGCCCTTTAAAGGTTTTAATACACATTTGTTCTGATCTACTTCTCCTGAACCCCTCGCCAGATTTCAATGAAACTTTGCAGGGATGATCAGCACCAAGCCTAGTTGTGCATGTCATCGTCACGTTCCGGTTTACAGATAGTTGACAGAGTTATGGCCCTTTAAAGGATTTTGATACTACAATTTTTTACTGGGGTAGTTCTCCTGAACCCCTGGCTGGATACAGATGAAACTTGACAAGGATGATCAGTATCAAGCCTTGTTGTGCATATCATCGCCATATTTCTGTTGAATGATTTTTGGCAGTGTTGTGACCCTTTAAATGTTTTAATTTAATACACAAACTTTGTCCAGAGTAGTCTCTTCTGAACTCTTTGCCAGATTTCAGCGGATCTTGGCGAGGATGATCAGTACTAAGCCTAGTTGCACCTATCATTGCCATGTTCTGGTTGAATGATTTTTAAAATACTTATGGCCCCTTATACATAAACTTTATCTTGAGCCAGTAGAGCGTCCACAGGCCCTCTTGGGCCTCTTGTTCAAAAAAAAGCCAAGGTGTTTTTTTTCAATAAGATCCTGTTATTGTTTTATGATGAGCCTAATTAATGCAGACTTTACAGAGTACCGGTAAGTGCTTTTGATTATTATTGACAGCACTTATATATCTCATGTAATCACCAAAGAAGGGTCGTCAAATCTTCTTACTGTCTAGTTGCACTTATTTAACACTTGTTTACATGTACAATAAGGAAATTGAACAATTTGTTATAAACATCGACAAAAGTCTGAAAAGTGTTTAAAAATATGTCACCATTTATTCCTTACAAAAAATCAAGCCTTGTATTTTCAAAACTCAGTTAATGACTAAAACTTTCTCCAGAAAACTAAAAATTATGCTGAAGTTTTTTTCCGGCAATGTTTTTTTTTGTTTCATGAACATGTTTATGTTTATTTAAATCGAAATCAATTACAACTATAGATATTTACAATTCACACATTGCAATATCTGTGAAAAGCGAGAATAACATTTTATTTGATGACATAGAAAAACAGGTAAATGTATTTATCAGTTATCTGGCACTAGTTGTGCAGCTATACAGTTCAGATTTACCTCATTTCCCCGTGCAGTCAGTAGTATCTATGTCATACAAATAATGCTTATTTTTACATACAACTTAGTAGCGGTTTTAAATATATGTTTCTCTCCAGGACTGTCAAGAAAATTAATGTTCATATGATGTTTAAGATCTAAATTTGTTAATATGGCTCAATCTTAGATATAGTATGTTCTAAAAATAAACTGAAACGGTCAATGATTTCGGACAACCAGTTCATTACTTACACGGTGTATATATACAAAAAGTATAGGTTTATTATGTCAGACATTGTATTGAGAGCTTTAGCCGAGATATATCCCTATTGATAATACTACAAAAAGGGTGACCATTCATCTTTAATTAAATAGTTAATCACATAATTTACAACTGTACGATTTAAGACATTGGTTAAACAAACTCCATATGCAATGGTAGTCCATGGATTGTTGTTCCACCACCATATAATTGTATATGACATTTTCAGATGCAATAAGAGTGTCTAAATACAAGGGCTCTCTGCAGATGAAATTCAAATGCCTAAACACACAGGTAGGTTGCTTTACAATCATTTAAATGTTTTAGTTTAAACTTAAAATGAATCAATCTTCAAGGTACAGTTGTCTTTAACATAAAGACATGTCACTTTGTTTAACAGAGGTAAAGGGGCAGACTGCAATATTAAAAAAACGTGAAAGTATTTGTACAGATGGTACTACGTGGATTACGACTTTTCACACTCCAACGCTGTGGTCTTATTTTACCGCAAACACCCGATTTGTCCCCACATTTTGTAAAGAGATCACCCAACGTGGTGTCAATAATTTTTGTCCACCGTTAACAAAAAACGGGGACTCCCAGTTATCCACCTGGTGAAACCCAGTGAAAATGCATGTTCAATGTGTATTTTATCAGATACCAAAAAGTTTTCAAACTTCATACACACATCAGTATGACAGCAATATTTTCCTACCCAGATCAGGTCAATATAAATGACCTTGACCTACTTTTTACACTGTTAATTTGCATTAAAATTTAACATTCAAGCTTTTTATTATTAGCTCGACTGTAATCACCCCGGCGTCGGCATCCCACATCAAGGTTTGCGTGTAAGCTGTGTTTACAAGTCTATGTCTCTTACATTTCTTATCCTAGCACAACAAATTTGGCCTTGGGCTTCCTTATAGCATTATCATAAGGACTGCATAAGGAATTTTGGTTCCTGTAACCCCTGGGCTCCCATGGAACCCAAATTCTGATAGCCCTTAAAATGTGTCTATTTCACATCAAATTTTGCGTGTAATAAATACTGAAAAGGGGATCCCTTAAGCTGTGTTTACAGGTCTATATCTCTTGCATTTCTTGTCCTAGCTCAACTAAATTTGGGAATTGGTTTCCTTATAGTGTGTTGTAAAGTGTTGTGTAAGCAATTTTGTCTTCTGCAAATTCTGGGCTCCCATGGAACCCAAATTGTGATGGATGCTTTTTAGCTCTACTGATCAGAGATCAGCAGAGCTTATGCCGTGGTGTGGCGTCCAAGATGGCCGCCATTACCATATATGGTTACAACCTTAAAAATTCTTCTCCAGAACCGCTCGACAGATTTCCACAGTTTTTCTTTTCAACTGATCGCCAACGCCTAGACTGTCAAGTTTGTTCAAATGAAGTCCCCGGGGTTAAAAATGGCCGTGCCCCGGGGATCCAAAGTTTGTATATTGAGATTTTGCATGTTTTTCATATAGACATATAGGAAAAAACTGAAAAAAATCTTCTTCTCTGAAACCACAAGGCACAGAGCTCTCATGTATTACATGTAGCATCAGCTTATGGTCCTCTACTAAGTTTGTTCAAATGATGACCCTCGGGTCACAGTTTTACATAGACTTATATAGGAAAATAAATTTAAAAAATCTTTTTCTCGGAAACTACAAGAGACAGAGGTTTGATATTTTGCATGTACTATAAGCTTATGGTCCTTTACCAAGATTGTTCAAATGGTGATCCTCGGGTATCATTTGACACCGCCCCAAGTGTCACATGTTTTGCATAGACATGTATAGGGAAAAACTTTAAAAAATCTTCTCTGAAACTGCAAGAGCCAGAGGTTTAATATTTTGCATTTGCTATCAGCTTATGGTCCTCTACCAAGTTTGTTCAAATGGTGACCAAGGGGTCATATTTGGCCCCACTCCGGGGGTCACAGTTTTACATAGGCTTGTATAGGGAAAAACTGAAAAAAATCTTCTTCTCTGGAACCACATGGCACAGAGCTCTCATGTATTACATGTAGCATCAGCTTATGGTCCTCTACCAAGTTTGTTCAAATGGTGACCCTGGGGTCAAATTTGTCCCCACCACAAGGGTCACATGTTTTACTAAGACTTATATAGGATTTTTTTTTTAAACTTCTTCTCGGAAACTACAAGAGCCAGAGGTTCGATATTTTGCATTTACTATAAGCTTATGGTCCTTTACCAAGTTTGTTCAAATGGTGACCCTGCGGTCACATTTGGCCCCGCCTCGGGGGTCACAGTTTTACATAGGCTTGTATAGGGAAAAACTGAAAAAAATCTTCTTCTCTGGAACTGCAAGAGCCAGAGGTTTAATATTTTGCAATTTGTTATAATCTTATGGTCCTCTACCAAGTTTGTTCAAATGGTGACCCTGGTGTCAAATTTGGCCGCGCCCCGGGGTCACAGTTTTACATAGACTTATATAGGAAACACATTAAAGTCTTCTTCTCTGGAACTACCAGAGCCATAGGTTTAATATTTTGCATTTACTATACTCTTATGGTCCTTTACCAAGTTTGTTCAAATGGTGAAGATGGGGTCACATTTGGCCCCGCCCCAGGGGTCATGTTTTACATAGACTTGTATATGGAAAAACTTAAAAACCACAAACTTTGTCAGTGTGTTTATATCAATGTCGTTATACACAACAGAGCCCACATTTCTTGAACAATCTTAACTAAACTTGCACAGATTGTATATGACCATAAGATTTCGAAGAAGTTTGATAATGTGCCAGTACTCAGGTGATCGATTTAGGGCCATCTTGGCCCTCTTGTTTGTTTTGTTTTTAGCTCTAAAGGCCAAGGGCCAGCAGAGCTTATGAGATGGTGTGTTGCCCGTCGTCCGTCCGTTAACTTTTCTTCAAACGACTTCTCCTCAGAAACCGCTTGGCTAATTTTGACCAACTTCACGTGGATGATCCTTAGGTGAATGCTTTTTAGATTTGTTAAAATTAGGTCAGCGCTACATCCAAGATAGCTGCCATTACCATTTATGGTTGAAACCTTAAAAAATCTTCTTCTCCGGAACCGCTGGACAGATTTCAACAGCTTTTCTTTTAAAATGATCGCCAACGCCTAGACTATCAAGTTTGTTCAAATAAAGTCCCCGGCGTCAAAAATGTCCGTGCCCGGGGGGGTCCAAAGTTTATATATTGAGGTTTTGCATGTTTTTCATATAGACATATAGGAAAAAACAACTTCTCTGAAAGCACAAGGCACAGAGCTCTCATGTATTACATGTAGCATCAGCTTATGGTCCTCTACTAAGTTTGTTCAAATGGTGACCCTGGGGTCAAATTTGTCCCCGCCGCGGGGGTCACAGTTTTACATAGACTTATATAGGATTTTTTTTAAAAAAATCTTCTTCTCGGAAACTACAACAGCCAGATGTTTGATATTTTGCATTTACTATAAGCTTATGGTCCATTACCAAGTTTGTTTAATGGTAACCCTGGGGTTACATCTGTCCCCGGCCCGGGGGTCACAGTTTTACATAAATGCTTGTATAGGGAAAAACTGAAAAAAATCTTCTTCTCTGGAACTGCAAGAGCCAGAGTTTTAATATTTTGCATTTGCTATAAGCTTATGGTCCTTTACCAAGTTTGTTCAAATTGTGAGCCTCGGGTCACATTTGACCCCGCCCCAAGGGTCACATGTTTTACATAGACATGTATAGGGAAAAACTTCTTCTCTGAAACTGCAAGAGCCAGAGGTTTAATATTTTGAATTTGCTATAAGCTTATGGTCCTCTACCAAGTTTGTTCAAATGGTGACCTTGGTGTCAAATTTGGACGCGTCCCGGGGGTAACAGTTTTTTAGCTTTTTTGTAGCGACTACTCCTCTGAAACTGCTGAATGGATTTTCATGAAACTTTACAGAAATGTTGCCCATGAAGTCTAGTTGATCCTAGCAAAAATTCATGTTAATGCGAAATCCAAGATGGCTGCCAAATCTAAAAATAGATTTTTAAAAAACAAGTTTGTAGCGACTACTTCTTGAAAACTCTAAGTGATATTGATATGGGACTTTTTCTAAAATGATCAGCATGACATGATGTTGGTCCTTGTCGAAAATCGTTTTGAATCAACGTTAAACATGGCTGCCAGCGGCCATCTTTATTTACATAGAGTTATCTAGTAAAAACTTGTAGCGACTACTCTTCTGAAACTACTCGACGGATTTCCATGAAACTTCACAGGAATGTTGCTCTTGATGGCTAAATGATCCTAGGAAAATTTCAGGTTGGCCGGAAATTCAAGATGGCCGACACAGCTAAATATAGATTTTCAAAATACAAGTTTGTAGCGACTACTTCTTTAAAACTATAAGTGATATTGATATGCGTCTTTTCCTAAAATGATCAGCATGACATGATGTTGATCCTTGTCGAAAATTATTTTGATTCAACGTTAAACATGGCTGCCAGCGGCCATCTTTGTTTACATGGAGTTATATAATGAAACTTGTAGCGACTACTCCTCTGAAACTACTTGACGGATTTTCATGAAACTTCACAGGAATGTTGCCCTTTATGTCTAATTGATCCTAGCAAATATTCAGGTCGGCCGGAAATTCAGGATGGCCGCCACGGCTAAAAATAGATTTTCAAAAAACAAGTTTGTAGCGACTACTTCTTGAAAACTATAAGTGATATTGATATGGGACTTTTTCTAAAATGATCAGCATGACATGATGTTGGTCCTTGTCGAAAATCGTTTTGATTCGATTTTAAACATGGCTGTCAGTGGCCATCTTTGTTTACATAGAGTTATCTAGTAAAAACTTGTAGCAACTACTCCTCTGTAACTACTCAACAGATTTTCATGAAACTTCACAGGAATGTTGCTCTTGATGTCTAATTGATCCTAGCAAAATTTCAGGTCGGCCGGAAATTCAAGATGGCCCCCATGGCTAAAAATAGATTTTTAAAATACAAGTTTTTAGCGACTACTTCTTGAAAACTGTAAGTGATATTGATATGGGACTTTTTCTAAAATGATCAGTATGACATGTTGTTGATCCATGTCAAAAAATATTTTAATTGACTTAAACATGGCCGCCAGCTGCCATCTTTGTTTACATAGAGTTATTAGCTCTACTGATCAGAGATCAGCAGAGCTTATGCCGTGGTGCGGCGTCCGTCGTCCGTCTGTCCGTCTGTCCGTCCGTCCGTTAACTTTTTTTTTGTAGCGACTACTCCTCTGAAACTACTGAATAGATTTTCATGAAACTTTACAGAAATGTTGCCCATGAAATCTAGTTGATCCTAGCAAAAATTCATGTAGATGTGAAATCCAAGATGGCTGCCAAATCTAAAAATAGGTTTTTAAAAAACAAGTTTGTAGCGACTACTTCTTGAAAACTCTAAGGGATATTGCTATGGGACTTTTTCTAAAATGATCAGTATGACATGATGTTGGTCCTTGTCGAAAATCTTTTTGATTCGACGTTAAACATGGCTGCCAGCGGCCATCTTTGTTTACATAGAGTTATATAATGAAAACTTGTAGCGACTACTCCTCTGAAACTACTTGACGGATTTTCATGAAACTTCACAGGAATGTTGCTCTTGATGTCTAATTAATCCTAGCAAAATTTCAGGTCGGCCGGAAATTCAAGATGGCCGCCACGGCTAAAAATAGATTTTTAAAAAATAAGTTTGTAGCGACTACTTCTTTGAAACTATAAGAGATATTGATATGGGACTTTTTCTAAAATGATCAGCATGACATGATGTTGGTCCTTGTCGAAAATCGTTTTGATTCGACATTAAACATGGCTGCCAGCGGCCATCTTTGTTTACATAGAGTTATATAATGAAAACTTGTAGCGACTACTCCTCTGAAACTACTTGACGGATTTTCATGAAACTTCACAGGAATGTTGCTCTTGATGTCTAATTGATCCTAGCAAAATTTCAGGTTGGCCGGAAATTCAAGATGGCCGCCACGGCTAAAAATAGATTTTTAAAAAATAAGTTTGTAGCGACTACTTCTTGAAAACTATAAGAGATATTGATATGGGACTTTTTCTAAAATTATCAGCATGACATGATGGTTATCCGAGTCGAACATTATTTTGATTCGAGGTTAAACATGGCTGCCAGTGGCCATCTTTGTTTACATAGAGTTATATAATGATAACTTGTAGCGACTACTCCTCTGAAAATACTTGACGGATTTTCATGAAACTTCACACGAATGTTGCTCTTGATGTCTAATTGATCCTTGCAAAATTTCAGGTCGGCCGGAAATTCAAGATGGCCGCCATGGCTAAAAATAGATTTTCAAAATACAAGTTTGTAGCGACTACTTCTTGAAAACTATAAGAGATATTGATATGGGACTTTTTCTAAAATGATCAGCATGACATGATGGTTATCCGAGTCGAACATTATTTTGATTCAATGTTAAACATGGCTGTCAGTGGCCATCTTTGTTTACATAGAGTTATATAATGAAAACTTGTAGCGACTACTCCTCTGAAACTACTTGACGGATTTTCATGAAACTTCACAGGAATGTTGCTCTTAATGTCTTATTGATCCTAGCAAAATTTCAGGTCGGCCGGAAATTCAAGATGGCCACCACCGCTAAAAATAGATTTTCAAAAAACCAGTTTGTAGCGACTACTTCCTGAAATCAAAATCAATCAGTAGAGCTTCAAGGTCATTGACCTCTTGTATAATGAAAACTTGTAGCGACTACTCCTCTGCAACTACCTAACGGATTTTCATGAAACTTCACAGGAATGTTGCTCTTGATGTCTAATTGATCCTAGCAAAATTTCAGGTCGGCCGGAAATTCAAGATGGCCGCCACGTCTAAACATAAATTTTCAAAAAACAAGTTTGTAGCGTCTACTTCCTGAAATCAAAATCAATCAGTAGAGCTTCAAGGTCATTGACCTCTTGTTTAAATTTTTAAAAAAAAAAATTGTTTTTAATTTGATTTATTTTTGAAAAAAAAAATCAATTTCAATATATATTTTTTATTTATTTTTTTTAATTGTTTAATTTTTTTTTTTATTTTTTTTTTTTTTTTTTTTTTAATTGTTTAATTTTTTATTTTTTTATTTTTTATTTTTATTTTTTAATTTTTTTTTAAATTTTTATTTATATTTTGATTGATTTGAATTGTTTATTTTTTATTATTTTTATTTTTTCATTATCTTTTTAATTGCTTGACACTTACTTTAAAATTTCTTGTCGGCGCTACTCATCCTAAATGCCTTGTTGAATTTCGACGATACTTGGCAGGAAGCATCGGTAAGATGTCTAGTTCTGCATATCACGCTTTTGTTCCAGTTCGCTGATTTTTGACGGAGTTATGGCCCTTTGACATTTTTGTTTTAAATTTACTCCTCTTAAACGGCTTGTTGGATTTCTACGAAATTTGGCAGGAAGCCTCAGTATGATGTCTAGTTGTGCAAAGCGCGGTATATCAATGAAATCTTGGACAATTTCGAAAACCAGCTAGATCTTGTTAGTAATAACAGAGTTATGGCCCTTGATTTGTTGAAAAATGCTATATTGTATTTTTCTTTGTTAAATCTGTAGGAGAAGAGAGCTATATCTAGCTATGCCTATCTAAATCTATAAGAGCTGTTTTAGCCAGTAGAGCGTCCACTGGCCCTATTGGGCCTCTTGTTTTTAAATATTTCTGTGTTGTTTTGGTCAATTCTTACACATATAGCTAAGTTGCCCTCCCCCTCCACCCCACCATCTCCCGCCCTCCCAAGCCCCGCCTTCCCCCATCCGCCTCTCCCCACACTCGAAACTCGAATTTTTTATGACTATTTTTTTTACATATTTCAATGTTGTTTTGGTCATTTCTTACACATATACACACCGCCCATGCCAGCCACCACCCCTCCACCCCCCCCCCCCACCCCCATCCCTCAATGTTGTTTTGGTCATTTCTTACACATATACACACCGCCCATGCCAGCCACCACCCCTCCACCCCCCCCCCCCCACCCCCATCCCCCCACTCGAAACTCTTCCCTTTTTCTTTTTTTTTATACATATTTCTGTGTTGTTTTGGTCAATATTTACACATATACTCATATAGCTATGTTATCCCCGCACACCCCATACCCTAACCATCCCCCACCCCATCATCAACACCACCCGAATGTATTATTATTGTTGTTTCAACAGCACCACCCGAATGTATTATTATTGTTGTTGTTTTTACATATCTCCGTGTTGTTTTGTTTTATTAGTTGATCAATATGTTTCGCCCCCACCACCCCAACCATCCCACCATCCCACCACCCCATCATCATCGCCCCCTGAATGTTTTTTTTTGTTTGTTTGTTGTTTGTTTTTGCATATATCTGTGATGTTTTGTTTGATCAGTTTATCAGTATGTTTCAAATTCACATCCTGCCTAACATTTTACTATAATTTGTATGAGATTCTAATTTTATATCGGCCCGAGTTCCTATATAATTTATATTGAGGCTATATAATTCTTTGAAAAATAGAATAGTCGAGCTGCGCTGTTCTCCGATAGCTCTTGTGTACATTACTCTGATACCAGAAGCAGTACAGCTTTTAAACTTCATACACACTTACATCTATAATGACAGCAATATGTTCCTACCCAAATCAGGTCAATATAAATGATCTTGACATAGACTTGTATAGGGAAAAACTTAAAAAATCTTCTTCTCTGAAACCTCAAGGCATACAGCTCTCATATATTACATGTAGCCCTGGGGTCACATTCGGCCCTGCCCAAGGGGTTACAATCTAGAACCTTCAATTTGTATTTGATCTTTACCAAACTTTGTCAGTGTCTTTATATCAATGTTGTTAACACAACAGAGGCCACATTTATTGAACAATCCTAACCAAACTTGCACAGATTGTATATGACCATAAGATTTCGAAGAAGTTCGATAATGGGCCAGTAGTCAGATGATCGATTTAGGGCCATGTTGGCCCTCTTGTTTATTAAGTCAGTTACTCACATACCAAAAACCTTACAGTATTCAAACTGCATACACACTTCTACTATGCCTTGCACAACAGGTTAGAGAAACTCCACCTTGCGGCGAATCAAACGTTTGTCTGTGTTGTACCATCCTGACCTTTCTCGCCCCGTTGAAAATGACAAGCGTTTACCTGGACATGATCAATTTAAAGTGCATCAAACGTGGCCTTTTGAGAGCCTGCTTGATCAGTTCCGATTGGCCCGAGATTGCCAGCGTGTAACTGTTGGCCAATGAAAATTGAACGTCACTAGATTGATCTGTCAGAATGCATGTCAAACATTTGTTCTGCCCTCATTGTTTCTGCTCGGCACCGTGTTATTGTTTTAGATTTATATAACTTCATTTTGTGTCGCGTAGTGAAATGAAACATGGCTTTTTCGAAAGAATTGGGTAGCGAGGAAAACATTTACATTAAGGTGGGTTGGAGCGGTGTGCCTTGATAGATATTGAATACCACAAATGGTATTCAATGAAATGGTATTCAGTGGGATATGACTTTTTTCTCGGTGAAAAAATACCGCAGCTGTCACGATTTTCTGTAATAATATGGAAAGGCATAGGGGACCCTGTGATTATAATTATTTTTTACTGAATGTTTAACTGAATTATTATAATCACCAAATTTCTAGGATTTCGTACGTGTTATCATTATTCTGAAAATCCATACATTCTGAAAAAAAATGTATACATTCTGAAAATGTTAACATTTTTTTATTATAATAATCTATGATTTATGGAAAGCCGTAGGGGTCCCTGCTATTATAATTATTTTTTACTATATGTTTAACTGAAATTGCATTAAAAATGTTAAAAAAAAATTAAAACCCACACACTTGGAAAAAAATCACACACATGTATGTATACATTATTATTATAATCTGTCCAAAATAGTAACAACCTCCCTACGATTTTATTTATCCCTTAGCTCTCTGAAAATGTATACATTCTGAAAAATGTATACATTCTCAAAATCGATACATGTTTAGCTCTGTGTGTTATAATTCTAAATCTCGTGAGACAGTTAATGTCCGGGAGACTTGGCAAAATGTTGTGATTATATTTAGCTGTGTGTGTTATAATTCTAAATCTCGCGAGACAATTTATGTCCGGGAGACTTGGCAAAATGTTGTGATTATAATAATACTAATCACAGCATAACATTCTGCATGTGCTAGTGTTGGGCAGGGTGTTTAGGGGAATGGGTTGCGGGCAGGCGGTTTAAGGGAGCGGGTTGGACAGGAGGATTAATGAATGGGAATTGGCAGTAGTATTAAGATGAGATGATGTTGGGCAGCAGGATTGATGGATGTGAATGGGCAGGAAGTTTAAGATAAGAAATGAGTGTGGTTGGGGTGAGGGTGGGATGGGGGATAGAAGCATTCCTGCAACCCACCGCCCCCGCTTCCCTCTCCCACCCCCTCCTCCCAACACTCACACATGCATATATTTCTTCTCTTAAACCTCCTGTCCACCCGCATCCCTTAAGCTTCCTGATCCCCA
This sequence comes from Cyrtodaria siliqua, assembly GCA_037043455.1. Lineage (NCBI taxonomy): Eukaryota > Metazoa > Mollusca > Bivalvia > Adapedonta > Hiatellidae > Cyrtodaria > Cyrtodaria siliqua. Next base: position 68,264 of record JAWPHD010006313.1, on the reverse strand, counting down.
TTCTCACACACACGCACATTTCTTCTCTTAAACCTCCTGTACCCCCCCCCCCCCCCCCATACACACACATTTCATCTCTTAAACCTCCTGCACACATGATCCATTAAGCTTCCTGCTCCTCCCTCCCACACATACACATTTTTTAAGCTCGACTATTCGAAGAATAGTGAGAGCTATCCTACTCGCCACGGCGTCGGCGTCCCCAGCTTCACCTGAAAGTTTTTGTGCAATAGATTTATAACTTCAATAATACTGAAGCTATTGCATTAAAACTTTATAATAATGTTTCCCATCAAATTATGCACCTTACCCAACAATCCCCATAACTCTTCCTTGTATTTTGACAAAGTTATGGCCCTTTGATTGTCATGTCTTTACCTTAAAGTTTTTGTGCAATAGATTTATAACTTTAAAACTACTCAAGCTATTGCATTAAAACTTTATACTAATGTTTCCCATCAAATTCTGCACCTTATCCAACAATCCCCATAACTCTTCCTTACATTTTGACGAAGTTATGGCCCTTTGATTGTCTTGTCTTTACCTTAAAGTTTTTGTGCAATAGATTTATAACTTCAAAACTACTCAAGTTATTGCATTAAAATTTTAAACTAAAGTCTGTACCTCATCTAACAATCCCAATAACTCTTCCATTCATTTTGACAAAATTATGACCCCTGAATTGGTAAAAAATGTCATTAGCTCTACTGGACAAAGGCCAGAAGAGCTTATGGGATGGTGTGTTGTCTGTCGTCCGTCGTCTGTCATCTGTTAACTTTTCTTCAAACGACTTCTCCTCCGAAACCGCTTGGCTAATTTTGACCAAACTTCACGTGGATGATCCTTAGATGAATGCTTTTTAGATTTGTTAAAATTAGGTCAGCGCTACATCCAAGATGGCTGCTATTACCATATATGGTCAAAACCTTAAAAAATCTTCTTCTCAAGAACCGCCGGACAGATTTCAACAGTTTTTCTTTTAAAATGATCGCCAACGCCTATACTATCAAGTTTGTTCAAATAAAGTCCCCGGGGTCAAAAATGACCGTGCCTCGGTGGTCCAAAGTTTGTATTTTGAGGTTTTGCATGTTTTTCATATAGACATATAGGAAAAAACTGAAAAAAATCTTCTTCTCTGAAAGCACAAGGCACAGAGCTCTCATGAATTACATGTAGCATCAGCTTATGGTCCTCTACTAAGTTTGTTCAAATGGTGACCCTGGGGTCACATTTGGCCCCGCCCCAAGGGTTACATGTTTTACATAGACATGTATAGGGAAAAACTTAAAAAAACTTTATCACAACACATTGCTCGTTTACACTGTGCGACGCCATTTTACAACGAACGCTCTTGATGTGACGGCATCAATGTCGGCGCATGCTGCATTAATTGGAGAATGATTTATCTTTGATCATACAAAATTTCATTACGCTATGTGAAAGCGTCATGAAATAGTGAAATTAGTTCACGAAATTATTGATGGGCCCTCGTATATAGGAAAGAATTTACAAAATCTTCTTCTCTGAAACTGCAAGAGCCAGAGGTTTAATATTTTGCTGTTGCTATAAGCTTATGGTCCTTTACCAAGTTTGTTCAAATGGTTACCCTGGGGTCACATTTGGCCCCGGCCCAAGGGTCACATGTTTTACATAGACATGTATAGGGAAAAACTTAAAAAAACTTCTATGGTCCTTTACCAAGTTTGTTCAAATGGTGACCCTGGGGTCACATTTGACCCCGCCCCAAGGGTCACATGTTTTACATGGACATGTATACGGAAAAACTGAAAAAATCTTCTTCTCTGAAACTGCAAGAGGTTTAATATTTTGCATTTGCTATAAGCTTATGGTCTTCTACCAAGTTTGTTCAAATGGTGACCCATTGGTCACATTTGGCCCCACCCTGGGGGTTTGGTCACATTTGGCCCCACCCTGGGGGGTCACAGTTTTACTGAGGCTTGTATAGGCAAAAACTGAAAAAAATCTTCTTCTCTGGAACCACATGGCACAGAGCTCTCATGTATTACATGTAGCATCAGCTTATGGTCCTCTTTTTTTTTTTTATGTTTTTTTTTTTTTTTATTTTTTTTATTTTTTTTTTTTTATTACATGTAGCATCAGCTTATGGTCCTCTACCAAGTTTGTTCAAATGGTGACCCTGGTGTAAAATTTGGACGCGCCCCGGGGGTAACATTTAAAAAATAAATAAAAAATAATCTTTTTAATTTGATTTTTTTTTTTTTTTTTTTTTCAATTTCAATTTTTTTTTTAATTTTTTTTTTTTTTTTTTTTTTTTTAATTTTCTAATTTTTTTTTTTTTTTTTTGAAAAAAACAACCAGTATCTTTTTAATTACTTGACACTTACTTTAAAATTTCTTGTCCGCGCTACTCATCCTAAATGCCTTGTTGAATTTCGACGAAACTTGGTAGGAAGCTTGTTGTGCATATCACGCTTTTGTTCCTGTTTGCTGATTTTTGACTGAGTTATGGCCCTTTGACATTTTTATTTTAAATTTCTTGTCGGCGCTACTCCTCTTAAACGGCATGTTGGATTTCTACGAAATTTGGCAGGAAGCCTCCGTATAATGTCTAGTTGTGCAAAGCGCGGTATATCAATGAAATCTTGGACAATTTCGAAAACTAGCTAGATCTTGTTAGTAATAACAGAGTTATGGCCCTTGATTTGTTGAAAAATGCTATATTGTATTTTCCTTTGTTAAATCTATAGGAGAAGAGAGCTATATCTAGCTATATCTATCTAAATCTATAAGAGCTGTTTTAGCCAGTAGAGCGTCCACAGGCCGTCTTGGGCCTCTTGTTTTTACATAGAAGTATTTAGGAAAAACACTTCAAAATCTTCTTCTCCAAAAAAAAAGGGCTGCAGCTTAGATATTTTGTATGTAGCATCGTCTAGTAGTCCTCTACCAAGTTTGCTCAAATGGTGACCCTGGGATCAGAATTGGACCCCGCCCCGGGGGTCACAATAGGTGAAATATGAGGGTGTGGGTGGGCCCCCTGAGTCATAAATTAGTAACCGTGGAGATCCCCACCCTATAACCATAAATACACTTACTGGAGATGAACAGACAGATACAACCATCCAACCAGCATAGACTCCAGGTTGCTTCCCCACTCCTGGGGTCATAGCTCCTCGGTCATAACTTGGAAACCATTGAGATCCCCACCCTATAACCATATATACACTTACTGGGCATGAACAGACAGATATAACCTCCCAACCAGCATAGACCCCGGTCTCCTTCCCCACCACTGGGGACATAGACCCTCGGTCATAACTTGGAAACCATTGAGATCCCCACCCTATATCCATATATACACTTACTGGGCATGAACAGACGGATACAACCACTCAGCCAGCATAGACTTCGATCTCCTTCCCCAACCCTGGGGACATAGCCTCTGGGTCATAATTTGGAAACCATTAAGATCCCTACCCTATAACCATATATACACTTACTGGGCATGAACAGACATATACAACCATCCAACCAGCATAGACCCTGCACTCCTTCCCCACCCCTGGTTACATAGCCCCTGGGTCATAACTTGTAAACCGTTGAGATCTCTACCATATAACCATATATACACTTACTGGGCATTAACAGACGGATACAACCATCCAACAGCGTAGACCCAAGGCTTCTTCCCCACCTTTATGGACCTAGCTCCTGGGTCAAACTTTACAAATAATTTGATATTTTTATCTGGACTTTCGAAGGATCTTATGGGGTCTATAGGTCAAAGTTCATGGTCACAAATTGCATTTATGTGTTGATAGGCTCTTAGCATCAGGTTTATGTTTACGTCTGCATTTCTTAACATGTAAATAACTTCAACATTTTTTATCCAATCATCATCAAACTTACATACTTTATTATTAATGGGACGATGATCTTATCTATTGAGTTCAAGATCATTGGATGAAAGGTCAAGGTCACAAAGAGGTCAAAGGTCAAATACATTTACATAATATTTTTAACATATTTTCTTCAAATTTTCAACTTATTAAATCTGCATTATGTATCCTTTGAAAGGGTTATTATGAAATTACCTCCGTGTCATCACAGAAAAATTGTGGCCCTTGATTTAATGAAAATTTCAATGTTTTCCTTCTTGCCACATCCAGCTCGCCCCTTTGTTTTCATTTTTAGCTCTACTGATCAGAGATCAGCAGAGCTTATGCCGTGGTGCGGCGTCCGTCGTCCGTCCGTCTGTCCGTCCGTCCGTCCGCTAACTTTTATTTGTAGCGACTACTCCTCTGAAACTACTGGATGGATATTCATAAAACTTTACAGAAATGTTGCCCATGAAGTCTAGTTGATCCTAGCAAAAATTCATGTTGATGTGAAATCCAGGATGGCCGCCAAAGCTAAAAATAGATTTTTTTCTGTCCGTCCGTCCGTTAACTTTTATTTGTAGCGACTACTCCTCTGAAACGACTGGATGGATATTCATAAACTTTACAGAAATGTTTCCCATGAAGTCTAGTTGATCCTAGCAAAAATTCATGTTGATGTGAAATCCAAGATGGCCGCCAAAGCTAAAAATAGATTTTTTTCTGTCCGTCCGTCCGTTAACTTTTATTTGTAGCGACTACTCCTCTGAAACGACTGGATGGATATTCATAAACTTTACAGAAATGTTGCCCATGAAGTCTAGTTGATCCTAGCAAAAATTCATGTTGATGTGAAATCCAAGATGGCCGCCAAAGCTAAAAATAGATTTTTTAAATTCAATTTTGTAGCGACTACTTCTTGAAAACTATAAGTGATATTGATATGGGACTTTTTCTAAAATGATCAGCATGACATGATGTTGGTCCTTGTCGAAAATCGTTTTGATTTGACGTTAAACATGGCTGCCAGCGGCCATCTTTGTTTACATAGAGTTATATAATGAAAACTTGTAGCGACTACTCCTCTGAAACTACTTGACGGATTTTCATGAAACTTCACAGGAATGTTGCTCTTGATGTCTAAATGATCTTAGCAAAATTTCAGGTCGGCCGGAAATTCAAGATGGCCGCCACGGCTAAAAATAAATTTTCAAATAAAGTTTGTAGCGACTACTTCTTGAAAACTATAAGTGATATTGATATGGGACTTTTTCTAAAATGATCAGCATGACATGATGTTGGTCCTTATCAAAAATCGTTTTGATTCGACGTTAAACGTGGCTGCCAGCGGCCATCTTTGTTTACATAGAGTTATATAGTAAAAACTTGTAGCGACTACTCCTCTGAAACTACTTGGTGGATTTTCATGAAACTTTACAGGAATGTTGCTCTTAATGTCTAATTGATCCTAGCAAAATTTCAGGTCGGCCGGAAATTCAAGATGGCCGCCATGGCTAAAAATAGATTTTCAAAATACAAGTTTGTAGCGACTACTTCTTGAAAACTATAAGTGATATTGATATGGGACTTTTTCTTAAATGATCAAAGTTGACATGATGGTTATCCGAGTCGAACATTATTTTGATTCGACATTAAACATGGCTGCCAGTGGCCATCTTTGTTTACATAGAGTTATATAATGAAAACTTGTAGCGACTACTTCTCTGAAACTACTTGACGGATTTTCATGAAACTTCACAGAAATGTTGCTCTTGATGTCTAATTGATCCTAGCAAAATTTCAGGTCGCCTGGAAATTCAAGATGGCCGCCATGGCTAAAAATAGATTTTCAAAATGCAAGTTTGTAGCGACTACTTCTTGAAAACTATAAGTGATATTGATATGGGACTTTTTCTAAGATGATCAGCATTACATGATGTTGGTCCTTGTCAAAAATCATTTTGATTAGATGTAAACATGGCTGTCAGCGGCCATCTTTGTTTACATAGAATTATATAATGAAAACTTGTAGCGACTACTCCTCTGAAACTTCTTGACGGATTTTCATGAACTTCACAGGAATGTTGCTCTTGATGTCTAATTGATCCTAGCAAAATATCAGGTCGGCCAGAATTCAATAAATTTTCAAAAAACAAGTTTGTAGCGACTACTTCCTGAAATCAAAATCAATCAGTAGAGCTTCAAGGTCATTGACCTCTTGTTCTTACTTCCTTAGGTGTTACACATTCACTATCCACTTTCGCATGTTTGAGTTTTTTAATTTCAGCAATTCATCTAAACCCAAATCTCTGAAATCTATAAAATCATCTTTTCCGTAAGACATGTTTAACTGTACTCTTGTCAAACATAAAATGAAATGAATTCAGAAATAATATAAAGATTGCAATTTCTGTAGATATTTTTAATTAAATAATACAACGCAAACAAATTATGATATCAAAAGAACATCAAGTTACTTATTATCGAGAATTAGCTTTAAAGTCGGACCGATTAATTATTTAAATTGATGTTTGTTACATAAACATAGATTATGTTGTTAGCAAATTAGTTTAATTGTCCAATTAAATGACCAGTTTAATTGTCCAAGATGATAACAAACTTGAAAGTGTTAACTGAACACAATAATTATTTATAATGAAAGGCATCAATGAAATATTGCTTATACTAGTATCAGGTTTATGTGGAAACTGTTTACAATTTAAATCACAGCCCAATATTAGGATACCAACAGAGCTATTGTTTACGTTGTTTTCCCTTCAAAAACAACATCCAGCGTGGACATGTATCATTTCATGGCTTTATCAACCATTGTATTTGATTCAAATCAGAATGGTTTAAATGATTGTTATTCTCGTTTTTCGTTTTGAATTCAATGATTTATTTTTTCAACAACTTGTACACGTACTAAATTGCCTCAGAGACTCAGATGTATTATAAACAGGTCCTGACTGCCTGCAAAAGCCATGCAAACTTAATTAAGCTGTAGTTAGTAAGTACGCACACTGTCTGTAATTAAAGACAACACCGGCTGTATAGGTCTTATCGGCTCTTATCGATCCCATTTGCGTAGATGAGCCATAAATACCTTCGGCACTGAAAAATCGATAATTTTGACTGTTATATAGCGCTTTGCACATCCCTGTATATGAGTCCCTGATGAAAACTTACTCAGGCCAGTTTGTCAAGGTCATGTATCTGGGTCCAAAAAACCTTGTTATACTGACAAAGCACTGACAGGCGACACACGTGTTCTGCGGAACACCCATCTTGTTTTTTAGCTCAACTGATCAGAGATCAGCAGAGCTTATGCCGTGGTGCGGTGTCCGTCGTCCGTCTGTCCGTAAACTTTTTATTGTAGCGACTACTTCTCTGAAACTACTGAATGGATTTTCATGAAACTTTACAGAAATGTTGCCCATGAAGTCTAGTAGATCCTAGCAAATATTCATGTTTATGTGAAATCCAAGATGGCCGCCAAATCTAAAAATAGGTTTTTAGCTCTACTGATCAGAGATCAGCAGAGCTTATGCCGTGGTGCGGCGTCCCTCGTCCGTCTGTCCGTCTGTCCGTCTGTCCGTAAACTTTTATTTGTAGCGACAACTCCTCTGAAACTACTGGATGGATATTCATGAAACTTTACAGAAATGTTGTTCCTGAAATCAAAATCAATCAGTAGAGCTTCAAGGTCATTGACCTCTTGTTAAAAATCAAGTTTGTAGCGACTACTTCTTGAAAACTCTAAGTGATATTGATATGGGACTTTTTCTAAAATGATCAGCATGACATGATGTTGGTCCTTGTCGAAAATCGTTTTGATTCAACGTTAAACATGGCTGCCAGCGGCCATCTTTGTTTACATAAGAGTTATATAATGAAAACTTGTAGCGACTACTCCTCTGAAACTACTTGACGGATTTTTATGAAACTTCACACGAATGTTGCTCTTGATGTCTTATTGATCCTAGCAAAATTTCAGGTTGGCCGGAAATTCAAGATGGCCGCCATGGCTAAAAATAGATTTTCAAAATACAAGTTTGTAGCGACTACTTCTTGAAAACTATAAGTGATATTGATATGGGTCTTTTTCTAAAATGATCAGCATGACATGATGTTGGTCCTTGTCAAAAATCGTTTTGATTCGATGTTAAACATGGCTGTCAGCGGCCATCTTTGTTTACATAGAGTTATATAATGAAAACCTGTAGCGACTACTTCTCTGAAACTGCTTGACGGATTTTCATGAAACTTCACAGGAATGTTGCTCTTGATGTCTAATTGATCCTAGCAAAATTTCAGGTCGGCCAGAAGATGGCCACCACTGCTAAAAATAAATTTTCAAAAAACAAGTTTGTTGCGACTAATTCCTGAAATCAAAATCAATCAGTAGAGCTTCAAGGTCATTGACCTCTTGTTTTAAGGGAGGTTTTTTCGCGGACTAATTTTAGCGCAAATTCCATAAACGATTACCTCAAAATACACTTTTAAACAAGTTTCTTCATTGATGTCAGGGGAGACTGAAAAAAATCTTCTTCTCAGGAACCACATGGCACAGAGCTCTCATGTATTACATGTAGCATCAGCTTATGGTCCTTTACTAAGTTTGTTCAAATGGTGACCCTGGGGTCACATTTGGCCCCGCACCAAGGGTCACATGTTTTACATAGACATGTATAGGGAAAAATCTTCTTCTCTGAAACTGCAAGAGCAAGAGGTTTAATATTTTGCTGTTGCTATAAGCTTATGGTCCTTTACCAAGTTTGTTCTAATGGTGACCCTGGGGTCACATTTGGCTCCGCCCCAAGGGTAAACATGTATAGGGAAAAACTGAAAAAATCTTCTTCTCTGAAACTGCAAGGTTTAATATTTTGCATTTGCTATAAGCGTATGGTGTTCTACCAAGTTTGTTCAAATGGTGACCCATTGGTCACATTTGGCCCCAGCCTGGGGGTTTGGTCACATTTGGCCCCACCCTGGGGGTCACAGTTTTACTTAGGCTTGTATAGGCAAAAACTGAAAAAATCTTCTTCTCTGGAACCACATGGCACAGAGCTCTCATGTATTACATGTAGCATCAGCTTATGGTCCTCTACCAAGTTTGTTCAAATGGTGACCCTGGTGTCAAATTTGGATGTGCCCCGGGGGAAACAGTTGTTAAAAAAAAACAAAAAAAAAACACTTTTTTTTTTTTATGTTTTTTTTTTTTTTTATTTTTTTTATTTTTTTTTTTTTATTACATGTAGCATCAGCTTATGGTCCTATACCAAGTTTGTTCAAATGGTGACCCTGGCGTCAAATTTGGACGTGCCCCGGGGGTAACATTTTTTTTTTTTTTTTTTAATTTATCAATGAAAGCTTGGACAATATCGAAAACTAGCTATATCTTGTTAGTAATAACAGAGTTATGGCCCTTGATTTGTTGAAAAATGCTATATTGTATTTTCCTTTGTTAAATCTATAGGAGAAGAGAGCTATATCTAGCTATATCTATCTAAATCTATAAGAGCTGTTTTAGCCAGTAGATGAGCGTCCACAGGCCCTCTTGGGCCTCTTGTTTTATTCAATTCTTACACATATAGCTATCTTATGCTTCCCCCCCCCCCCCCACCCCACCCACTCCAACCCCACCACCCCGAAAGCCTTTTTTTAGCTCTGCTGGCCAAAGCCAAAAGCCAGCAGAGCTTATGTGATGGCGAGTTGTCCGTCGTCCGTCAACATCAAACACAATATTAAATAACAAACACACATATTTTGTTGTCACAAATGGCATTTATAATAAAACATACAAGTTGCCCTTTTGCTGCTCGTCAATCTAGGGCATCCATGCAACCTGCAGCCTGGACTTTTTATAGATTATTTACGTCCTTTTAGTTCAGTGCGATAAACCGTCTGATCCGGTGAAGATTGTAAGCAAATAGATCGGAAAAATTTGAAAAACTGTTTCAGACTGAAAATGGAACTAGAAAAAAAGTCTTATTCGATTCTTAATTAAATACGTTAACAAAAACTGTTATGCCTGCGATTTGTCGCAAACTAATCATCAAGAAACATGGTGATTGCTTTCTACTGAAACTGTGTTTTGCAAATGCAGTGATTTTGATGGTCACAGAGAATCCTGGCTATATTTTGGTGACAATCCATAGTAAAATCACAGTAATTTTCCTCTGTAATTAAAAAACGGTCACGGGAACACTGTTGAAAAGTCGTAAACTGTGTGGCACCATCTGTATTGTTTGTTCATACTTGCCCTTTAGTTATGTAGTAAAACTGATTTATAGGTGGTTTGGATGAATAATTTGAAAGGGTCCTTAATAATCCGAACCTTCTCTAAAATGTTGAAAGCCTTTTTAAGAATTTTGACATGTTATATAGCTTTGTACTGTCGAAGGAAGTCCTGTAGTGAAAATATGAATTTGTCTAGTCCTGAACTTTTCAACATATGTTAGCAACATAGAAACGTATTTCTACTACATCTTTCTTTTAAATTACAATAAATAAATGTTAAATGTACCTTCTTACGATGTTAAATGTTCGCTGACAGCATTTTTGGTGCCGAAGATCAGAAATGTCACGTGAAACATGGCCTAAATTTTAGAATTTTAAATTCAGTCTGAAATGGTTTGACCATATCAACCTCAGTGTGATCAATATTGCATGCGTTTTGGTGCAAAGAGGTAATATATTTAATGTATTGATAAACAAATGATCATTGAAATGTTAATTTGACATACTCTGAGGTTGATTTATGAATTCTGCATTTCTAATAAAGCAATTCCTGATGGTACAAAGCTATATAAAACATGTAAGATGTAAAAATCATTGTTAAAAAGGTTTTGAACTTGTCAGGGAAGGCTCGGATTAGTTCCTTAAGGGAACTACTAGGTATGGTTCAGTCTTCCATCAATATAGATAAAATCTTAAAGAAGTAAAACTACAAGGCACATGAGTATACATATTGGCAAGATATATCTGACTCACTTTTCATATGAAATGTACCGATTATAACAAATTTACACAATTTTAAGCAAAATATATCTTGACAATCGGAAAATTCTGTCTTTGCTTCATATACAAATCAAAATCTAAAATGTCATAATGTCCAAAACATTGCATAAGTCAACACACATGCCTAGAGAAGATGGTACAACTTCACAGCCCTTGATATCTTCTTAACATACAAAATCAACATTATATTTCAGCAGCAGTCACTGATTCGATTCAGAGTTTCAGTCAACACACAGCTTATCAATGAGGCAATACAACGTGATTTGTTAGACAATCTAACAAAAGATTTGAAAGCTATTGATGTAACACTAGTGTCTGAGAAAATAGTTGAAATAGTAACTTCATGTCAGTTGAAATGCGCTGTGAAAATTGTTGCTTTCTATGCACACAAATTAGGTATTAGTGATAGGGAAACAAAAGATAGTGGATATGAAATACTGGAACGGATTAACGACTTGTCGGAATTGGTATGGGACATTGTCAGGACAAATAAGAAAAAAGAAATAGATTTAATAAGGTCAAACAATGGAATTGTGAAATTTGAAAATCTGTCTCTATCATTAGCAATAGATGATGAAAGTGATGATGGTAAAGCCAGTATGGAAGTACTGAAATCATTTGCTGAAGCCATGAAAATTAGTGAACTAGAAGACATACAGCTTGAAGATGCCAGTGAGGAAACTGCTGTTCAATGGTGCCGTGACATAGAAGAAACAATGAGTAGTGCCTGCTGTGTATACATACCAGGTAAAAAGAAAGTGATAGCTTATTGTGAGACATATGATGATATTCTCAAGGTCAAACATCAATTAGAACTGAAACAGAAAAAAATTAAGGTCACTGGTAGGGGGCGTGCCCAAAGAACCGTTGAAACAACAGCTTATCATGACAGTGGTCCACCTTCATTGCAATTCCAAGACAATCTAAAGGATGTAGATACGAGAAACAGGCAAATAGTAAATCCAGATCAGGAAGATTCTGATTCAGACAACAGGCAGCGTAAACACAGAACTCGCTTTAATTGGCAAAGAACCGTTGAACCGACTTCCTTAACTGATCGTAACAGTTGTGCAACTCAATTGCAATTCAAAGACAATGCCAAGACAGTCGAAAGCTTGCATATAAGAAAAACAGAGAAAGTAGCAAATCCAGTTGAGGAATACTCTGATTCAAGCAACATTCAGCGTAAAACAGGAAGCATTGCACTTTACAAAACATCCAAAGGTATCAAAGTTTGCCACTTATATATTCTAAAACATCCTGTAAATGTCGCAAATAATAACCTACAACATGTCATAGAAAACACTGCTGGAGATAAATTGATTATCCAGGCCCCATATTCTCGAAACTTTTGAGTCGAAATCTCAGACTCGAGCTCAGCTATAAAATATTTACAATCTTAACGGTCATGGAATGATCTGAAACTTTACACAAATCGAGATAATCATCAATTACAAATGCCCTGAAAGTTTCAGGAAGAAAAACAATCACTGAAAAAAGTTACAGCTACAAGAAATGTATGAATTTTGAGCTTGAGCATAAGATTTTAGCTGAGCAAGTTTCGAGAATATGGGGCCAGATTATCTAAAACATTATGAATATATTCCATTTTAAAAAGGTGTTCACGGCACAACTGCTGGTTTATATATGATTGTGTTTTTGTAGGTCTAGATTAATCAGACTATTGGCCTCATACTTTAGATCAAGTACAGCAGTTGTTTTCAAACTTCTGCATCTTTTTATACACAAAATGTCACTACAGAGTTCAATTTTGAGCAATACTATCTTGGCCAGTACCTCAATTTATTAATCCTGTCTCATTTTGACTAAACTGCTTGCATATAATTAAATACAAAAAATGAGATTTCCAAGTATTTCAGTATTTTACCAGTTTTTATCTCTACTGGCCAAGGCCAGCAGAAGGGCCAGCAGAGCTATTGGGATGATGTGTTGTCCATCGTCAGCCGTCTGTCCGTTAACTTTTGCCTTGTGAACACTCTAGCTCCTTCATTTTTCATGCGATCTTAACCAAACTTGGCCAAAGTGTTTATATCAATGGGAGCTCGGATTGTTTTGAAACGCGGCCAGTTGGATTAGTAACACCAGAGTTACTGCCTTTGAATTAATGAAAAATGCTATATTTTGCCTTGTGAACACTCAAGCACCTTCATTTATAATTTGATCTTTCCCACAGATTGTTTATATCAATGAAAGCTTAGACAAGGTCGAATACCAGCCAAATCGGATCAGTAAAACCAGAGTTATGGCCTTGTTTTTTTTCTGAAAAATTTCATTTTCTGCCTTGTGACCACTCTTGCAACTTCATTTTGTATTTGATCTTTACCAAAACTTGCACAGATTGTTAATATCAATGAAAGTTTGGACATGTTCGAAAACCCATCGAGATCGGAGTAGTAACACAAGAGTTATGGCCCTTGATTTAGTTAAAAACGCTGTATTTTGCCTCGTTAAGACGATAGGGCTTTCATTTTTGTCTCGCCTTTTCGAAGATAAAAAGAGACATATGTGTTGCTTTTCCGGCGGTGGCGGCATCAACAATCAAGTTTTGCGTTTAGGTCATTTTCTCACAAACTGTATGCACTAGACCTTTCAAACTTTGCTTATAGTTGTATCATGGGTGGTAAATCGCAACGTGACAAAGCAAATGTGGAAGTGACCTTGACCCTCCAAGAAAAGGGCAGATAACTTACTAATTTTTAGGTTCAACTTTTGCGTTTAGGTCACTTTTTCACAAACTGTATGCACTAGACCTTTCAAACTTTGCTTATAGTTATATCTTGGGTGGTACATGGCAACGTGACAAAGCAAATGTGGAAGTGACCTTGACCCTCCAAGCAAAGGGCAGATAACTTAATAATTTTTAGGTTCAACTTTTGCGTTTAGGTTACTTTTTCACAAACTGTATGCACTAAACCTTTAAAACTTTGCTTATAGTTGTATCTTGAGTGGTACATCGTAACGTGACAAAGCAAATGTGGAAGTGACCTTGATCCTCCAAGCAAGGGCAGATAACCTTATAAGTTTTACCTTCAACTTTGGCATTTAGGTCACTTTTTCACAAACTGTATGCACTAAGACCTTTCAAACTTTGCTTATAGTTGTATCTTGAGTGGTACATTGCAACGTGACAAAGCAAATGTGGATGTGACCTTTACCATCCAAGCAAAGGGCAGATAACTTTAATAAACAGAGATGGCCGCTGGCAGAATTTCAGTGTATTAGTATTGTATCTTGACGAAAGTGATGAGCCAGCTGCTGTCTTCAACATCTTGCCTTGGCTACCACGGAAACATTGCCAGTGATTTCTAATTGGACCTTAATGAAATTCAACTTTTAGGAGAACTCGTAGCAAAATTGAATTAGTTTTATTTCTGTTCCTTTCAGTTTTATTTCTGTTCCTTTCTGCTTTTCGTAATCCTACTACTTGCACACTCCCATAATGAACTGATCAAGGTAATTAGCCTTTATTGTGTTTTAAGCGGCGATGCCAGTAACTGTTAGGAGTGGGTATTGATTTCTGTGGTTATGTCAAAACAAAAATAAAAAGTCAATTGTTTGGTTTGTTTTTAGCACGACCTTTTCGAAGGAGAGAAAACAGCTATTATCATCACTTGATCTTTGTCTGTATGTAAACTTGTATCTCCGAAACTACTTTTCATAATGGATTGTAACTTCACACATGTATTCAGCATCATTAGACATCATACAGCCAGGTTCTATAACTTATGCTTTTATTTTAATAAAATTGTGGCCCCTTTTATACTTCCAACGTTTTATTAACAAGTGCAATAATTCAGTTCTACAATGAAGCAAATTTATGCCCTTCAATGTAGTTTTCCAATAAATAAACGAGGCCCTGAAAGTCGAGCGTCTGCAGCGACAGACGGTGCTTATTGTTTGTAAATTGTTTGACATTTAAATTGTTTTACTTTGACACATTGACTGCCCAAAAGGCACAAAAATTCATCACTGAACCCATCATATTTTCCTTCATGATTCCCTGTTCCAATGTAAGTAAGATCTGACTCCTGTCACTGTAAGATCCAACTCCTGTCACTGCCAAACTGAAAAGCATTGAAAGTTGAAATGTTGGCACAATTACTCCTCTGTCAAGTGTTACAGCTTGAATGTGAATTTGGATCTTGATAAACACGGTGGATTTGGATCTTGGTGCATATTGTGGATTTGAATCTTGATGCATATTGTGCATTTGGATCTTGATGCATATTGGAGATTTGGATCTTGATGCATACTGTGAATTTGGATCTTGATGCATACTGTGGATTTGGATCTTGATGCATATTGTAGATTTGGAAATTGATGCATATTGTGGATTTGGATCTTGATGCATATAGTACATTTTGATCTTGATGCATATTGGAAATTTTGATCTTGATGCATACTGTGGATTTGGATATTGATGCCTATTGTGGATTTGGATCTTGATGCATACTGTGGATTTGGATCTTGATGCATATTGTGTATATGGATCTTGATGCATACTCTGGATTTGGATCTTTATTCACATTGTGCAATAGGATCTTGGTGCATACTCTGGATTTGGATCTTGATGCATATTGTGCTTTTGGATCTTGATGCATACTCTGGATTTGGATCTTTATTCGCATTGTGCAATAGAATCTTGATGCATATTGTGGATTTGGATCTTGATGCATACTGTGGATTTGGATCTTTATTCACATTGTGCATTTGGATCTTGATGCATACTGTGGATCTGGATCTTTATTCACATTGTGCATTTGGATCTTGATGCATATTGTGGATTTGGATCTTGGTGCATACTGTGGATTTGGATCTTGGTGCATACTGTGGATTTGGATCTTGATGCATATTGTGCATTTGGATCTTGATGCATACTGTGGATTTGGATCTTGATGCATATTGTGTATTTGGATCTTGATGTATATTGTACATTTGGGTATTGATGCATACTGTGGATTTTGATCTTGATGCATACTGTGCATTTGGATCTTTGTGCACACTGTGCATTTGGATCAAAGATGCATATTGTATATTTGGATCTGGATGATTACTGTGGATTTGGATCTTGATGCATTTTGTGCATTTGAATCTTTATTCACATTGTGCATTTGGATCTTGATGCATACTGTGGATTTAGATCTTGATGCATACTGTGGATTTGGATCTTGATGCACACTGTGGATTTGAATTTGATGCATACTCTGGATTTGGATCTTTATTCACATTGTGCAATAGGATCTTGATGCATATTGTGGATTTGGATCTTGATGCATACTGTGGATTTGGATCTTGATGCATATTGTGTATATGGATCTTGATGCATACTCTGGATTTGGATCTTTATTCACATTGTGCAATAGGATCTTGATGCATACTCTGGATTTGGATCTTGATGCATATTGTGCCTTTGGATCTTGATGCATACTCTGGATTTGGATCTTTATTCGCATTGTGCAATAGGATCTTGATGCATATTGTGAATTTGGATCTTGATGCATACTGTGGATTTGGATCTTTATTCACATTGTGCATTTGGATCTTGATGCATACTGTGGATTTCGATCTTTATTCACATTGTGCATTTGGATCTTGATGCATATTGTGGATTTGGATCTTGGTGCATACTGTGGATTTGGATCTTGGTGCATACTTTGGATTTGGATCTTGATGCATATTGTGCATTTGGATCTTGATGCATACTGTGGATTTGGATCTTGATGCATATTGTGCATTTGGATCTTGATGCATATTGTACATTTGGATATTGATGCATACTGTGGATTTGGATCTTGATGCATACTGTGGATTTGGATCTTTGTGCACACTGTGCATTTGGATCTTGATGCATACTGTGGATTTGGATCTTGATGCATACTGTGGATTTGGATCTTTGTGCCAACTGTGCATTTGGATCTTGATGCATATTGTGTATTTGGATCTTGATGCATACTGTGGATTTGGATCTTGATGCATATTGTGCATTCGAATCTTTATTCACATTATGCATTTGGATCTTGATGCATACTGTGGATTTGGATATTGATGCATACTGTGGATTTGGATCTTTATTCACATTGTGCATTTGAATCTTGATGTATATTGTGCATTTGGATCTTGATGCACTGTGTGCATATTGTGGATTTGGATCTTTATGTGTATTGTGCATTTGGATCTTGATGCATATTTCGGAATGTGAAGATCCAATGCACTCAAATGTCCCATGTTTATTCTCATTCTAGGGGATGGGTAACAATTTACCCTTCTCAGACTGCCATTTCAGATATTACATTAATACCTTAGATGATGATGGCTGTCAAGCTGTCATCAGTATCTTTAGTTTTCAATTTCTATCTCATTTCTTGACAGACCACCATGCAGTTGAGTAGCTTGTTAGCTCTACTGGCCGAAGGCCAGCAGAGCTTATGGGATGCGGAGTTGTCCGTTGTCCGTCCGGCGTCGGCGTTAACTTTTGTCTCGTTAAGACGATAGGGTCTTCATTTTTCATCCGATCTTTACCATACTTTAACAGGTTGTTAATATCAATGAAAGCTCGGATGAGTTCGAAAACCAGCCAGATCGGACAAGTAACAGCGGAGTTATGGCCCTTGATTTAGTTAAAAATGCTATACTACTGTATTTTGCCTTGTTAAGACGATAGGGCCTTCATTTCTCATCCTATCGTTACCAAACTTTACCACATTGTTAATATCAATGAAAGCTCGGACAAGTTCGAAAACCAGCTAGATCGGACCAGTAACAGCGGAGTTATGGTCCTTGATTTAGTTAAAAATGCTATATTGCTATATTTTGCCTCGTTAAGACGATTGGGCCTTCTTTTTTCATCATATCTTTACTAAACTTTACCCCATTGTTAATATCAATGAAAGGTGGGACAAGCTCCAAAACCAGCCATATCGGACCAGTAACAGCAGAATTATGGCCCTTGATTCAGTTAAAAATGCTATATTTTGCATCGTTAAGATGATAGGGGCTTCATTGTTCATCCGATCTTTATCAATCTTTATCAGATTGTTAATGTTGTTGCAAGCTCAAACAAGTTTGAAAACCAGCCATATCGGACCATTAGCGGCGAAGTTATGGCCCTAGATTTAGTTAAAAATGCTATATTTTGCCTCGTTTAGACGATAGGGGCTTCATTGTTCATCCGATCTTTACCAATCTTTCCACGTTGTTAATATCAATGAAAGCTCGAACAAGTTCGAAAACCAGCCATATCGGATTAGTAAAAGCGGAGTTATGGCCCTTGATTTAGTTAAAAATGCCATATTTTGCCTCGTTAAGACGATAGGGGCTTCATTGTTCATCCGATCTTTACAAAATTTTGTTAGATTGATAATGTCGTTGAAAGCTCAAACAAGTTCGAAAAACAGCCATATTGGACCAGTAACAGCGGAGTAATGGCCCTTGATTTAGTTAAAAATGCTATATTTTGCCTCGTTAAGACGATAGGGACTTCATTGTTCATCCGATCTTTACCAAACTTTATCAGATTGTTAATATCAATGAAAACTCGGACAAGTTCGAAAACCATTTATATCAGACCAGTAACAGCAGAGTTATGGCCCTTGATTTAGTTCAAAATGATATATTTTGCCTCGTAAAGATTTTTCATCCGTCTTTACCAAACTTTATCAGATTGTTAATGTCTATGAAAACTTGGTCAAGTTCGAAAACCAACCAGATCGAACCAGTAACAGTGGAGTTATGGCCCTTGATTTTGTTAAAAATGCTATAATTTGCCACGACATACGATAGGGCCTTCATTTTGCATGTGATCTTTGTCAAAAAAAAAAATTATTCATTTTTTTTTATTTTATTTTTTTTAATTGTTATTTTTTTCTTTTCTTTTTTTAAGTTATTATTATTATTTTTTTAAATTTTATTTTTTTAGCTCTATGTTGGACAAGTCGGACCAGTAACAGTGGAGTTATGGCTCTTGATTTAGTTAATAATGCTATATTTTGCCTCGTTAATACGGTAGGGCTTTCATTCTCATCTGATCTTTACCAAACTTTACCAGATTCTTTAGTTATGGCCCTTGATTTAGTTAAAAAGCTGTTTAAAGGTAGGGGCGGGTGGCAGTCTTGTTTGTTTTAAAACTTGCGGCGTCTCGTTACTAAAGTACATAAGTTGCATATTTACAAATCATTATTGATAAATGTTTGAAAGCTCAATGCATATTGTTGTTGCAGATTACTAGTTGTTGTTTTTATTGCACCAATAATATATTTAAAATGTACGGTAAAATCATGAAAAAAATGTAAATTCCAAATTTGATTACCTTTTATTCAAAATATGCAAATGGTTTAAAAACTATAATACTGAATTAATAAACTGAGGTGCTAATTTTAATGCTTGATAAAGACTTCATTACGTTGGACTGCATGCGTTAAGTTGGAGTGTATATTAAGGTGACTGTATATGTGTTAAGTTGGAGTGTATATTAAGGTGACTGTATATGCGTTAAGTTGGAGTGTATATATTAAGGTGACTGTATATGCGTTAAGTTGGAGTGTATATTAAGGTGACTGTATATGCGTTAAGTTGGAGTGTATATTAAGGTGACTGTATATGCATTAAGTTGGAGTGTATATTAAGGTGACTGTATATGCGTTAAGTTGGAGTGTATATTAAGGTGACTGTATATGCGTTAAGTTGGAGTGTATATTAAGGTGACTGTATATGCGTTAAGTTGGAGTGTATATTAAGGTGACTGTATATGCGTTAAGTTGGAGTGTATATTAAGGTGACTGTATATGCGTTAAGTTGGAGTGTATATTAAGGTGACTGTATATGCATTAAGTTGGAGTGTATGTTAAGGTGACTGTATATGCGTTAAGTTGGAGTGTATATTAAGGTGACTGTATATGCGTTAAGTTGGAGTGTATATTAAGGTGACTGTATATGCATTAAGTTGGAGTGTATATTAAGGTGACTGTATATGCGTTAAGTTGGAGTGTATATTAAGGTGACTGTATATGCGTTAAGTTGGAGTGTATATTAAGGTGACTGTATATGCGTTAAGTTGGAGTGTATATTAAGGTGACTGTATATGCATTAAGTTGGAGTGTATATTAAGGTGACTGTATATGCGTTAAGTTGGAGTGTATATTAAGATGACTGTATATGCATTAAGTTGGAGTGTATATTAAGGTGACTGTATATGCGTTAAGTTGGAGTGTATATTAAGGTGACTGTATATGCATTAAGTTGGAGTGATATTAAGGTGACTGTATATGCGTTAAGTTGGAGTGTATATTAAGGTGACTGTATATGCATTAAGTTGGAGTGTATATTAAGGTGACTGTATATGCGTTAAGTTGGAGTGTATATTAAGGTGACTGTATATGCATTAAGTTGGAGTGTATATTAAGGTGACTGTATACGCATTAAGTTGGAGTGTATATTAAGGTGACTGTATATGCGTTAAGTTGGAGTGTATATTAAGGTGACTGTATATGCGTTAAGTTGGAGTGTATATTAAGGTGACTGTATATGCGTTAAGTTGGAGTGTATATTAAGGTGACTGTATATGCGTTAAGTTGGAGTGTATATTAAGGTGACTGTATATGCGTTAAGTTGGAGTGTATATTAAGGTGACTGTATATGCGTTAAGTTGGAGTGTATATTAAGGTGACTGTATACGCATTAAGTTGGAGTGTATATTAAGGTGATTGTATATGCGTTAAGTTGGAGTGTATATTAAGGTGACTGTATATGCATTAAGTTGGAGTGTATATTAAGGTGACTGTATATGCATTAAGTTGGAGTGTATATTAAGGTGACTGTATATGCATTAAGAGGGAGTGTATATTAAGGTGACTGTATATGCAAAAGTGGGAGTGTATATTAAGGTGACTGTATATGCATTAAGTTGGAGTGTATATTAAGGTGACTGTATATGCATTAAGTGGGAGTGTATATTAAGGTGGACTGTATATTAAAGGCATTTGCTGTAGTTTTCCATGCGCAACTTTTTTGGGCGACTTCTAAAACTATTGGATGGATTTTCCTACAAATTTACAGGAATGTTGCTTTTGATGTCTAGTTGTACTTTTTGTCTTTTTTTGAATTTTTTGAATTTTTTTTTTATTTAATTTGTTTTTGTCTCGCCTTTTCAAAGAAAAAAAGAGACATACCGTATTTACCGTATATATTGGGACATCGTAAAGATTGGGACAACCTTGAATTTTAGAAAAATAATTATTTTTAGTTTGGGACATATCACAAATTTCATAAAAAATCCATAATTTTAATATATTTTAATTGGGACCGTCACATTTTGGCCAAAAAATTATCAGATTTCAATGTGCAAATGCATCGGTAAATCCCGTAATTATACACACAAACAAAAAAAAAATAAAAAAATAAAAAAAAAATAATAAAAAAAAAAATAAAAAAAATATTAAAACATTTTTTCCCGCTGTTATTTGTTGAAAACAGACATATTTTAAGTTTTCCTTAAAAAAAAAATTTTTTTTTTTTTTTAGTTCCCAACACCGATACAGCAACCTGTGGGTAGTACCTGTAGTGTGTATAAGTTTGTTAAATCATTATTTCATAAAGCATTTAAATCATTACCTAATAATTACATCCTGATAATTACATCCTGATAAAACCTCCCTCAGGCTTATGTTATTTAAAGCCTGGTACACACGGTAAGATTATCTCATAGGACAAATCTTATAAGACAAATCTGATACAATCTATCTTATGAGATTGCCTGTACACACGTTGGGATTAATTTTATGGGATTTTCCGGTGACCTTCAAATAAGTGCATACTGGATCTTTCCAGAATGTAAACGAATGAAAGCGCCTTGTCATACATCTTTCTTGTGGTAGTCGTTGTGCGTGACTGTCCACAAAACTTCCTCTTCCTCATAATATCCCAGCAATTCATCATTTTTATCATTCGTCCAGTTTCCTGCCATGTTGCTATGTATGAACTAAAATACCCGCGTGTACAAATCTACAATGCATGTAGCCCCTATGCTGCGAAATTTATGTCAAATCTGGAACGCAGTACACTTTGGCCACAGTGTCACCATGTTAGGTTGGATGGCGGTGCTTTTGATCTTGTCTTATGGAAATAGGGCATGTTCTATTTCTGGAAGACATCTTTCAGGTCATAAATTGTGCCTTAAGCCCCTGTACACACAGATGCAATTTGTCTCACAAGACATATCTTATAAGATAAATCTTACCGTGTGTACCGGGCTTAATCCACACTAAGTCAGTTCACGCAACACTGATTTTACACACACAAAAAAACAGCTGATCAACAGCTGATTGCAAGGTATTTCAGAAATTCGTGTTTTCTGTCAATAGGAAGGTGTTAACTACTGGCTGGCTGGTTTATTATTGGTTTATTATGTTTACATATATATATAAAACACTATTTTGAAAGAAATTTTCTGATTCAGGTTGTCATTGATTTAATATTTATAAAAGTCGAAATAAACATGATACAGCAAATTTTAGACACCATTGCAAAAGTTATCAAATTGAAAGATATAGACAAAGGATGTTGCACTGCATTGTACTGTATTCAGCTATCTTCAACTATCGGAGAATACCCTGGATTGCAAACAGGGTATCTTGGATAGTCCTAGATAAGTATTTTTATTTGTCTTCAACTAATGGAGAATAACTCTGCTTCAATGTAGAGGATTTTCTGTTGTTGTAGATACAGGGGCATTGGGGTTTGTGCATATTTCTTAGGGTTAATCCTTATAATATTTTTTGGGACACTAAAAAAAATAATTATTTTTGGAAAGATATAATCTGGGACATCAATTTTTGTAATTAATATATCCTGTCCCAACTTATAGGGTAAATTCGGTAGGTGTTGCTTTTCCGGCGGCGTCAACATTCTAGTTTTGCGTTTAGGTCATTTTCTCGCAAACTGTATGCACCAGACCTTTCAAACTGTGCTTATAGTTGTATCTTGGGTGGTGCATTGCAACGTGACAAAGCAAATGTGGAAGTGACCTTGACCCTCCAAGCAAAGGGCAGATAACTTAATAATTTTTAGGTTCAACTTTTGCGTTTAGGTCACTTTTTCACAAACTGTATGCACTAGACCTTTCAAACTTTGCTTATAGTTGTATCTTGGGTGGTACATCGCAACGTGACAAAGCAAATGTGGAAGTGACCTTGACCCTCCAAACAAAGGGCAAATAACTTAATAATTTTTAGGTTCAACTTTTGCGTTTAGGTCACTTTTTCACAAACTGTATGCACAAGACCTTTAAAACTTTGCTTATAGTTGTATCTTGAGTGGTACATCGCAACGTGACAAAGCAAATGTGGAAGTGACCTTGACCCTCCAAGCAAAGGGTAGATAACTTTATAATTTTTAGGTTCAACATTGCGTATAGGTCACTTTTTCACAAACTGTATGCACTAAGACCTTTCAAACTTTGCTTATAGTTGTATCTTGAGTGGTACATTGCAACATGACAAAGCAAATGTAGATGTGACCTTCACCATCCAAGCAAAGGGCAGATAACTTTAATTGTTACATTTACATCACTTTCTCATGAACTATAATTATGCACTAGATGTTTTAAAACTAATTTATAGCTTAATCTTTGGAAGAAAACATATTCTATTTTGACATAGTTGTGTCCTTTGGATGCACCGATTTCATCTATGACCTTGACCCACTTTTTGGAGCTGATGATTTTTAGCTCTACTGGCCAAAGGCCTTCATGTTAATATCAATGAAAGCTCGCACAAGTTTGAAAACCAGCCAGATCGGACCAGTAACAGCGGAGTTATATGGCCCTTGATTTAGTTAAAAATGCTATATTTTGCCGCGTTAATACGATAGGGGTTTCATATTTCATCTGATCTTTACCAAACTTTACCAGATGTTTTGCGGGTTTTTTGTATTATTAGTATATTTTTAGCTCTACTGATCAGAGATCAGCAGAGCTTATGCCGTGGTGCGGCGTCCGTCGTCCGTCAGTCCGTCCGTCCGTCTGTCCGTCTGTCCGTCTGTCCGTTAACTTTTATTTGTAGCGACTACTCCTCTGAAACTACTGGATGGATATTCATAAAACTTTACAGAAATGTTGCCCATGAAGTCTAGTTGATCCTAGCAAAAATTCATGTTGATGTGAAATCCAAGATGGCCGCCAAAGCTAAAAATAGATTTTTTAAATTCAAGTTTGTAGCGACTACTTCTTGAAAACTATAAGTGATATTGATATGGGACTTTTTCTAAAATGATCAGCATGACATGATGTTGATCCTTGTCGAAAATCCTTTTGATTTGACGTTAAACATGGCTGCCAGCGGCCATCTTTGTTTACATAGAGTTATATAATGAAAACTTGTAGCGACTACTCCTCTGAAACTACTTGACGGATTTTCATGAAACTTCACAGGAATGTTGCTCTTGATGTCTAAATGATCCTAGCAAAATTTCAGGTCGGCCGGAAATTCAAGATGGCCGCCACGGCTAAAAATAAATTTCCAAAATACAAGTTTGTAGCGACTACTTCTTGAAAACTATAAGTGATATTGATATGGGAATTTTTCTAAAATGATCAGCATGACATGATGTTGGTCCTTATCAAAAATCGTTTTGATTCGACGTTAAACGTGGCTGCCAGCGGCCATCTTTGTTTACATAGAGTTATATAGTAAAAACTTGTAGCGACTACTCCTCTGAAACTACTTGACGGATTGTCATGAAACTTTACAGGAATGTTGCTCTTGATGTCTAATTGATCCTAGAAAAATTTCAAGTCGGCCGGAAATTCAAGATGGACGCCACAGCTAAAAATAGATTTTTAAAATATAAGTTTGTAGCGACTACTTCTTGAAAACTATAAGTGATATTGATATGGGACTTTTTCTAAAATGATCAGCATGACATGATGTAGATCCTTGTGGAAAATTATTTTGATTCGACGTTAAACATGGCTGCCAGTGGCCATCTTTGGTTACATAGAGTTATATACTAAAAACTTGTAGCGACTACTCCTCTGAAACTACTTGGCGGATTGTCATGAAACTTCACAGGAATGTTGCTCTTGATGTCTAGTTGATCCTAGAAAAATTTCAGGTCGGCCGGAAATTCAAGATGGCCGCCACAGCTAAAAATAGGTTTAAAATAAATAAGTTTGTAGCGACTACTTCTTCAAAACAATAAGAGATATTGATATGGGACTTTTTCTAAAATGATCAGTATGACATGATGTTGGTCCTTGTCGAAAATCATTTTGATTTGACGTTAAACATGGCTGCCCATTTTTGTTTACATAGAGTTATATAATGAAAACATGTAGCGACTACTTCTCTGAAACTACTTGACGGACTTTCATGAAACTTCACAGGAATGTTGCTCTTAATGTCTTATTGATCTTAGCAAAATTTCAGGTCGGCCGGAAATTCAAGATGGCCGCCACGGTTAAAAACAGATTTTCAAAAAACAAGTCTGTAGCGACTACTTCCTGAAATCAAAATCAATCAGTAGAGCTTCAAGGTCATTGACCTCTTGTTTGTGTTTAAATTTTTGTTTAATATATACCAGTATATTGTGTTTTTAAAAAAAAAAAAAAAAAAAAAAATGTTTTTTTTTATTATTTTTTTTAATTTATACTTTTTTTTTTCTATTTTTTTGCTTTTAACGCCATGTTAGCAGGAAGCATTGCTATGATTTCTAGTTGTGTCTATTGCGTTTTTTTCCGGGTCGTTGATTTTTGATGGAGTTACGGCCTCTTGAACTTTTTAGCTCTACTGATCAGAGATCAGCAGAGCTTATGCCGTGGTGCGGCGTCCGTCGTCTGTCTGTCCGACAGTCGGTCCGTCCGTAAACTTTTATTTGTAGCGACTACTCCTCTGAAACTACTGGATGGATATTCATGAAACTTTACAGAAATGTTGCCCATAAAGTCTAGTTGATCCTAGCAAAAATTCATGTTGATGTGTAATCCAAGATGGCCGCCATATCTAAAAATAGGTTTTTAAAAAACAAGATTGTAGCGACTACTTCTAGAAAACTCTAAGGGATACTGATATGGGACTTTTTCTAAAATGATCAGCATGCACATACCATAGACATTCAACACATTACTTCCGACTGGTGTATAGCGGCATTTAAATTGCGTAGTCAAATATCTTCAAGTTCCAATTAAGACCTGAACAAATGATCATTTCCATATGGGTTGAACCTAAACGACCCCGGACTACCATGAATTTTTTTTCCAGATCAATTATTTTAAGAAAAAATACAAATGTATGTTTGTAAAATGTGCACAAACCTCGAATATTGAATACTCCGTGCTTGGATCTGAGATGACCCCTTAGTCCTGAAATGGACGCGTACGTTTTCTCACATTTATTACATTGTACGTTTTTGGTGTTTTTGTTACTTCCTTAGGTGTTACACATTCACTATCCACTTTCGCATGATTGAGTTTTTTAATTTCAGCAATTCATCTAAACCCAAATCTCTGAAATCTATAAAAAATCATCTTTTCCGTAAGACATGTTTAACTGTACTCTTGTCAAACATAAAATGAAATGAATTCAGAAATAATATAAAGATTGCAATTTCTGTAGATATTTTTAATTAAATAATACAACGCAAACAAATTATGATATCAAAAGAACATCAAGTTACTTATTATCGAGAATTAGCTTTAAAGTCGGACGGATTAATTATTTAAATTGATGTTTGTTACATAAACATAGATTATGTTGTTAGCAAATTAGTTTAATTGTCCAATTAAATGACCAGTTTAATTGTCCAAGATGATAACAAACGTGAAAGTGTTAACTGAACACAATAATTATTTATACTGAAAGGCATCAATGAAATATTGCTTATTATTTATTTATTTATTAAAGTCTCATCATAGTATATACAGTCTACAATAGCATAAAACAACAACACATAATATTATACACCATGTCACTCTTGTAAGAGTTATAAGAGACTAAAAGATATATATGATATTTTCTAAAAATATACTATATTTTACAATATTAATACTATATGTCATACAATTATCACACAATTCTTCTTTTTTTTTTTTCACAGCAATTTACCACATTACCATATTCATTTAATTTATTTTTACAATGATAAGAATTGAGCTATAATCGTTAATCCTGAGCAGAGTGTACTTATAAGTATAATTACAAAATGCTCTAAAAATGTATTAAAATAAACTTTATATTACAACACTGAATTTATGAAAACTGCACCATGATGGCATTAGAAGTGCTTATTAAAAAAAACATTTTAAAAAATCAATTATCATCTCAAATCAGATTTGCTATGACCTGATTAACAATCATTGCTCAAATATAAATAAAACAATTACATATATATTAAATTAACATAAGATATCAACATACATATACAATATTAATACATTGTTCACATAGAAATATATATTTACACTTCAAACAAATTAAATCTAAATCAAGCCTACCGATAAAGATAACTTGATCTTCTTTGCAATATTTTGAAGCAGGTTTTGGCACATATTCTAATCAGATTTACATTATTAAATAGAAAAACTATCTTCTGTTCATCTGTATAGTCATTGAAATTTGAATCGAGTAAGAATGCATAATCAATCATTTGTAATCGTATATCATTATATAATGGACATGAAAGTATAACGTGAATCTCATTTTCTGCAGTATCATTACAAAACGGACACACTCTTTCACAAACTGGAAGCCTTTCATAACGACCAGTTTCTAAACGAATGGGCGCAACACCACACCGAAATCTAGATAAAGCAGATCTATGGTTGCGTGGTAGAATCATTGTACAATATTCTTCGGTTTTAAAAACACTTTAAATAATTTGTAAGTACGTAACTTGTTTCCACCTGTACTATTTCTACTATGTTCAAGGTTAACAATATTGAACCAATCATATTTATACTTATCAATAAACGCCCTGTTAACATTGCCAAGCATAGTTCGTTTTACTAAAACAGTATCCATATTAGTTATAACATTACAATCAATATTAGAGAAATTAGTCTTAACTCGATATGGCCAATTTTTACATCTAGAACTGTTTAAATTATAACAATAAGTAAAAACTTGTTTATTAAATCGTGTTATCGGCATGTAATTCAGTCGAATCCAATAAGTGGACACAGTGGTTAATTGTCTAGCAAAGACTGGCTTCCATGCCATATCACCAGCCAAAGCAGCTGACGGTGCATTACGTGTCGTGCCAAGAAATGCTCGCATTGCTCTATGCTGTAGGGCATCTATGCATGAAAAGGATCTAGTACCCCAAATGGCTGCACCGTAAGCTACAATGGACCATACCATTGAATCAAACAACTTTGTATAAACATTATATGGCATACCTCCTAGTGTCTTATATTTAGCAATTAATAAGCCTAGTGCTCTACTGGCTGACTTAGAAACAAATGAAGCTGTGACGTTAAAGTCTAGAAATTCGTCTAGAATCAGACCAAGATAAATATATTTGTCCTTAACATGGATATCAAATTCACCACATTTAAAATTAAAAACTGTCTTTTGAACACTTCTAGGTCTGAAGTGAATAACGTTTGTTTTTAATTGATTTATTGACATAAAATTTGTGTTACACCACTCGGATAACAAGTTAAGCATCAGCTGTAAATCAGTTTCAGTTTCAGCCAGAAGAACAATATCGTCAGCGTATAACATAATACAAGCTTTTTGTCCATTACCAATATCTATACCAATATCTAAGGCCTTCAATTTACAAGCAAAATCATTTACAAAACAATTGAACAGTAAGGGAGATAAACAACAACCTTGTCGTAGACCTGTTTTTACATCAAACCAATCGGTTTTCAAACCATTTATACGGACGGACAAATGACGAAACAGTTGTGTATAAAGATTTAACAGCTTTCAACATTTTACCATTTACTCCTATATTACATAGTTTATTCCACAATAAATTTCTATTAATAGTATCATAAGCCTTTTTAAAATCGATAAACGCCGTGAATGTGGAAGCTTTCATTTTTATTCGAGTTTCAATAATGTTAGTTAATGAAGACAAGTGATCTATAGTGCTTCTCTTTTTTCTAAATCCATTTTGTTCGTCCTCTAATTTATTGTTTGCTTCAACCCAAGTAGATAGTCTTTGATTCAAAATATAACAATACAATTTATACATTGAAGGAGTAATAGTTATACCCCTATAAGACATAGGATCACGTGGATCATTATTAGCAGATTTTGGGATAGGGTTAACAATACCTTTACCCCACTCTGATGGTATACAACCCGTTGTAAAACAGACATTAAACAATACATGTAAAATTGAAATAGATGTATCATTTTTAAAAATTTCTGCAGGTAAACCATCTATACCACATGCTTTATCTTTTTTTGAATTAAAAACTGCTTTATGAATTTCAAAAATAGATATTTCATCTTCAAATTCAGGTATAAAATCATTATTTACAACATTATTGTCATGTACAACATTATTCTGATCAGATGCATTATATAAATTTGAAAAACTAGTTTTCCATTTATTAAGAACAAAATCATTATCATTATTAATCTTTCCTGAATCATCCAAAACTTCCATTGGTATTTTCTTCTTCTTTTGAAATGCAACACCTATCTTACCTATACTTTTCCAAAAATTACAAGAGTTCTTATCAAGATCTAACAATAAATCGTTTTGCATTCTAAACCAGTATAACCTTTTAGATTTTTGAACAGCTTTGCTAAAATCTTTTCTACATCTTACAAAATTAATACGAAGTAATTTTCTTTGACATATATTATGACATTTTACATACAATTTTTCTGCTTGACACACCTTATTCCATAAAATTGATAAATTTTCGTCCCACCAGGGCTTTCCTATTTTTCTACGTTTATTAGACGAAGAGTTATTAATTTTAACATTCCGTTTATGTAGCCTTTCTGACATTTCATTTTTAATTTGTTCACATAAATCTTGATATGACTTATCGATTTCGTTTTGAGTGCGTAAACTAGACTCGAGACTAAATACCGTATTATGTAAACTCGATACAATATTATGATCAGATAAAAAGGATTCTGGTATATTATGAACATCATATTTTGTAAATGTTTGGTTTGATTCAAATTCTGGTACTGAACGGTCAGAAACGCTACATGCAATATTTAAATTCCATGTAATAAAAGAATGATCTGGAACAGAAACTGGAACAACATCTGTCCTATTAACAAGTTCAGATGGTCTATGTATTGTACATTCAGTAAACATATCTAAATTGCTATGACTAATTAAACAATAATCAACAACCGAAGTACCTTGTGGACGAACACATGTAAAATCATTATTAGTACAATTACGACCATTTAAAACACAAAAGTTACTATTTATAAGAAAATCAATCATCACAGAACCATAATCGTTACTAGTAAAATCAACAATATTTCTGTTTGGCACAACATCAATTCCTTCAATAAAATCAGACATATCACCTATTCTACTATTAAAATCACCACATATAAACACAGTTCCTATATCTTGATATTCATAAATATTAGCTAAAATACTATCATAAAACATATTAACATCTATTTGTCTTGTAGAGTTCTTTGGTGGTAAGTAACATACACATGGAAATAAATAAAAATTGTCAAATCTATGTTTAAGTTTTAACCATAGTATTCCCTCTTTACTATTATCACATATCGAAATATCAAATGTATCTAATAAACTATTTCTTATAAGAAAAGCAACACCACCAGACCCGGACCAAGCATTAATATGTGTATTGGATCTATTATTACTAAACCATGTATATCCTTCAAAATCTATATTGTTATTATCTTTGAGATGAGTTTCTGATATTCCAATTATGTCTAAATTAAAATGACGAATACATGTTTCACGAACACTATAATTGTCGGAATGTTTATCTTGGTTAAAGCCATTCACATTCCAAAATCCTGCTTTTACCTAATATCTGTTTTGTCTATAGTTTCCGTTTCTACTATATGTACCACGGTGTCTTCCTTCCCGTCCGGCTGTGTCCCATTCTTGGTCTGTATTACGTGATTGTTCTTGCCTATGGTGTGAATCTTGCCAGTTACCACGGTCATTGTTATCTCGCCGTACAGATTCATAGGCATAATGGCTCGTGTATGCATTATTGTCACGGTTATCACGAGCATCACGGTTGTTTCGCGTATAGTTATTTTCACGACGCGTATTATGTGTGTATGTGGATTGTCTACCACTTCGATCTCCACCTCGATTGTTCACATGTCTGGTTCCTCTATTTGCTTCTTCATCGCGATTATTGGAGGCTATCACTTTGGTTCCCCGCACTGCTATACTCGAATCACCTCTCCTCACGGCTTCTACTAGGGTTCGCATATTAGATGCTAACCTTCGTTCCTGGGTGGTTTGATCATGGTTTATATAAACCGTACCATATGAACTGTGTCCTTTTAACATTTTCTTCGATGTCATTATCTTCTTCTTATCCTCGCTAGACCTGAGTGTAGCGATAATGATACCCGGCTTATTTTCTGTTCTGGAGGCCTTTCGTACCGCTGTGGTTGCAGTAAGGTTTCTTATTTTTAGGCCATCCTTAATAAGCGCATCTATTTTTGTCACTACGTTTTCATTTGTGGTTTCTGGGAGATCTCTTATGACAATATTAAGAGATATGTCTTGTCTGTTCTGAGTTTCACCAACATTTACTACTCTGTTTCCTGCTTCACTAGATGCCCTTTGTTCTATCCTAGTATCAGGTTTATGTGGAAACTGTTTACAATTTAAATCACAGCCCAATATTAGGATACCAACAGAGCTATTGTTTACGTTGTTTTCCCTTCAAAAACAACATCCAGCGTGGACATGTATCATTTCATGGCTTTATCAACCATTGTATTTGATTCAAATCAGAATGGTTTAAATGATTGTTATTCTCGTTTTTCGTTTTGAATTCAATGATTTATTTTTTCAACAACTTGTACGAGAGGCGATTCACCAGTTATGAAACACTTTTATTTTACCTATAAATTACAATTCATAAACATTTCATTGCAACAGATGTTCTATTTGGGATCCATGGAGGTTATAGATCAGCCTGCATCGCTTGGGCCATGACTCCAGCGTCTTGTTGATAACAGATTGCTCAAGTTTTTTCCATTCGTCCAGCAACGCTCGTTTAAGGCCTGCCAAAGTGTAGAGTTTCCGCTTCTGCAAACGTCTTTTAAGGATCCCCCAAATGCCAAAATCCATTGGGGCTGCATCTGGACTTTTAGGCATCCACTCATTCGGTGTTACAAAGTTAATGTTTTGCTGGCGCATGTACGTTAACGTCTGCTTTGACGTATGACTTGAAGCACTGTCCTGGTGAAATACCAGGTCCTTAATTGTATCACCTGGAAACATTCTTGGTGCATCCTTTGAAATGAATGGCTTCAGAACTTTGTCTATATAATACTGCGAATTAACTTTTACACCTTTAGGGATGATTCTTATCTCAGTTTTCCCATGAAAGCTTACTCCGGCCCAAGCCATGAAGCCAGGTGCAAACGCATCGCGTTTAACAAACTTCAGTTTTGACGGATCGTCGTGGCCTTTACGGACGTAGCATACTCTGCGACGACCATAGCTGCCACCCATGTAAAACATTGCCTCGTCCGTGGTCACAAAGTTTTTCCATTTTCCACAATTTAAACGCCTATAAAGCTGCCATGAACGTTGACGTCTTTTCTCAATTTGAGATGCATTGAGCTTGTGAACTTTGCACTTTTTTCGCAGTTTTGCATGAAGAACATTTTTGATAATTCTGTGTACGGTTGACTGAGATACACCTAGTTGTTTTGACATTTCCCGCTGTGTCGGTGGGTTCACCCTTTTGATCATCATGGCGACTTTCCGAATAACGTCAGATGTTGACTTTTTCGGCGTCCTTCGATACGGCCCTGCACTGGTTTTGTTACTACCAACACTGCGCGTTTTACCAATGGAATGCTTCACTCGATGAATGGTCGATATAGAAACATCGTGTCCTAGACCTTTTAACTCCCTCTGAATATTCCTATAGGACACATTCTTCTTCAAAAGGTATAAAATGATACCTTCCATAACATTGTCAATTTTCTGTCTACCCATGTTAAAACAGCCACGAAAACTAACATGTATATGTATAGCTTACCTTTATCAATTAAAACACGTGGATTTCGTGCAGTTGAAACGCTCTGGTTAATTTCAATGACCAATTCAAAAGTGTTTCAAAACTGGTGAATCGCCTCTCGTACACATACTATATTGCCTCAGAGACTCAGATGTATTATAAACAGGTCCTGACTGCCTGCAAAAGCCATGCAAACTTAATTAAGCTGTAGTCAGTAAGTACGCACACTGTCTGTAAATAAAGACAACACCGGCCGTATAGGTCTTATCGGCTCTTATCGATCCCATTTGCGTAGATGAGCCGTAAATACCTTCGGCACTGAAAAATCGATAATTTTGACTGTTATATAGCGCTTTGCACATCCCTGTATATGAGTCCCTGATGAAAACTTACTCAGGCCAGTTTGTCAAGGTCATTTATCTGGGTCCAAAAAACCTTGTTATACTGACAAAGCACTGACAAGTGACACACGTGTTCTGCGGAACACCCATCTAGTTTTTTAGCTCACTTTTTATTGTAGCGACTACTCCTCTGAAACAACTGAATGGATTTTCATGAAACTTTACAGAAATGTTGCCCATGAAGTCTAGTTGATCCTAGCAAAAATTCATGTTTATGTGAAATCCAAGCTGGCCGCCAAATCTAAAAATAGGTTTTTATTATGGTGCGGCGTCCGTCGTCCGTCTATCCGTCTGTCCGGTAAACTTTTATTTGTAGCGACAACTCCCTCTGAAACTACTTGATGGATATTCATGAACTTTACAGAAATGTTGCCCATAAAGTCTAGTTGATCCTAGCAAAAATTCATATTGATTTGAAATCCAAGATGGCCGCCAAGCTAAAAATAGAGTTTTAAAATACAAGTTTGTAGCGACTACTTCTTGAAAACATAAGTGATATTGATATTGGACTTTTTCTAAAATGATCAGCATGACATGATGTTGGTCCGTGTCGAACATTATTTTGATTCGACTTTAAACATGGCTGCCAGTGGCCATCTTTGTTTACATAGAGTTATATAATGAAAACTTGTAGCGATTACTCCTCTGAAACTACTGGACAGATTTTTATGAAACTTCACACGAATGTTGCTCTTGATGTCTTATGATCCTAGCAAAATTTCAGGTCGGGCCGAAATTCAAGATGGCCGCATGGCTAAAAATAGATTGTCAAAATACAAGATCGTAGCGACTATTTCTTGAAAACTATAAGAGATATTGATATGGGACTTTTTCTAAAATGATCAGCATGACATGATGTTGGTCTTTGTCAAAAATCGTTTTGATTCGATGTTAAACATGGCTGTCAGCGACATCTTTGTTTACATAGAGTTATATAATGAAAACCTGTAGCGTACTACTCCTCTGAAACAACTTGACGGATTTCATGAAACTTCACAGGAATGTGCTCTTGATGTATAATTGATCTAGCAAAATTTCAGAGTCGGCCGGAAATTCAAGATGGCCGCTACGGCTAGAAATATATTTCCAAAAAACAAGTTTATAGCGACTACTTCCTGAAATCAAAATCAATCAGTAGAGCTTCAAGGTCATTGACCTCTTGTTACTTTTAAATATCTTGGCGGCGCTACTTCTCCTAAATGCCTTGTTGGATTTCGACGAAACTTGTGCAGGAAACATCGGGTAAGATGTCTAGTTGTACATATCACGCTTTGTTCCAGTTCGCTGATTTATGACGGAGTTATGGCACTTTGACTTTTTTACTTTAAATTTCATGTCGGCACTACTCCTAAATGGCATGTTGGATTATCACAAAATTTGGCAGGAAGCCTCAGTATAATGTCTAGTTATGCAAAGCGCAGTATATCAATGAAATCTTGGACAAGTTTGAGAAATTACGTAGATCTGTTATGGCCCGGGATTTGTTGGAAAAATGCTATATTGTATTTTCCTTTGTTAAATCTGTAGTTACTTCATTTTTATCTGATCTTTACCATATTTGTTTTAGAAAGTTAATATAAACCACCCCACCCCACCCATTTTTATGAAATTTCATTTATAGAAGAAAGTGAGACAAATTAAAAAATACCTATGCCAGACTAGACACAGCAGATTTTATTGCCCATGATTACCAGGTGAGCGATCTGAGGCATCCTTTCCTGTTGTTTTTTGCAATGTTTTAAAAAAACTACTGATGGGAATTTTATGTCGACAATCCTTGATATAAGAGCCGTTTTTAGCTCTACTGGCCAAGGGCCAGCAGAGCTATGCGATCGTGTGTGTCGTCGTCTTCCGTCGTCCGTCGTCCGTCCGTTAACTTTTGCTTGTGTACACTCTAGATGCCACATATCTGATGCAATCATCATGAAACTTTGTGAGAATGTTTGTCCCAATGAAATCTCGGTCAAGTTCGAAAATGGGTCATGTGGGTCAAAAACTAGGTCACTAGGTCAAATACTTAGAACACTTGTGTACACTCTAGAAGCCGTATTTCTGACCCAATCTTGATGAAACTGTGTCAAAATGTTTGTCTTAATTATATCTTGGTCAGTTCAAAAATGGGTCACATGGTGTTAAAAAACTAGGTCACTAGGTCAACTTTGGAAAAACCGTGTGTACACTCTAGAGGCCTATATTTTTGACCCGATCTTGATGAAGTTTGTCAGAATGTTTGTCTCCATGAAATCTCGGTCAAGTTTGGAAAATAGGGTCATGTGGGGTCAAAAAACTAGGTCACTAGGTCAAATACTTGAAAAAACTTGTGTACACTCTAGAGGTCTCTTTGTTACCCATCTTGATGAAACTTTGTCAAATTGTTTATCTTATTATATCTTGATCAAGTTCGGAAATGGGTCACATGAAGTTAAAAAACTAGATCACTAGGTCAAATATTGGAAATATCTGTGTACACTCTAGAGGCCATATTTTTGACCCGAGCTTGATGCAACTTTGTCAGAATGTTTGTCTTAATTATATCTTGGTCCAAGTTTGAAATGGGTCACATGGGTTAAAAACTAGGTCATCGGTACAAATACTTGAATAAACCTTGTGTACACTCTAGAAGCCGTATTTCCTGACCCAATTTGATGAAACTTTGTCAATTTTTAGCTCTACTGGCCAAGGGCCAGCAGAGCTTATGGGATGGTGTGTTGTCCGTCTTCCGTCGTCGTCGTCCGTCCGTCCGTTAACTTTTCTTCAAACGACTTCTCTCTCAAGAACCGCTTGGCTAATTTTGACCAAACTTCACATAGATGATCCTTAGATGAATGCTTTTTAGATTTGTTAAAATTAGGTCAACGCTACATCCAAGATGGCTGCCATTACCATATATGGTCGAAACCTTAAAAAATTCTCTTCTCCAGAACGCTGGACAGATTTCAACAGTTTTTCTTTTAAAATGATCGCCAACGGCTAGGACTATCAAGATTGTTCAAATAATCCCCGGGGTAAAAATAGGCCGTGCCCGCGGGGTCCAAAGTTTGTATATTGAGGTTTTGCATGTTTTTCATACAGGCATATAGTTAAAACTTTAAAAAATCTTCTTCTCTGAAACCACAAGGCACAGAGCGCTCATGTATTAACTGTAGCATCAGCTTATGGTCCTCTACTAAGTTTGTTCAAATGGTGACCCTGGGGTTAATTTTGTCCCGCCCCGGGGGTCAAGTGTTACATAGACTTATATAGGATTTTTTTTTTTAAATCTTCTTCTCAGAATCTACAACAGCCAGAGGTTTGATATTTTGCATTTACTATAAGCTTATGGTCCTTACCAAGTTTGTTCAAATGGGTGACCTTAGGGTCACATTTGGCCCCGCCCCAAGGGTCACATGTTTTACATAGACATGTATAGGGAATTCTTCAAACGACTTCTCGTCAGAAACCGCTTGGCTAATTGTGAACCAAACTCAATATGGATGATCCTTAGATGAATGCTTTTTAGATTTGTTAAATTAGGTCGGCGCTACATCCAAGATGGCTGCCATTACCATATTGGTCGAAACCTTAAAAATCTTCTCCAGAACCGCTTGACAAGTTTCAACAGTTTTTCTTTTAAAATGATCGTCAACGCCTAGACTATCAAGTTTGTTCAAATAAGTCCCGGGTGGTCAAAAATGCGCGTGCCTCGGGGGTTCAAGTTTGTATATTGTGGTTTGCATGTTGTTCTATATAGACATATAGGAAAAAGGTTTAAAAATCTTCTTCTCTGAAACCTCAAGGCACAGAGCAAACCACAAGGCACAGAGCTCTCATGTATTACATCAGCTTATGGTCCTCTACTAAGTTTGTTCAAATGGTGACCCTGGGGTCAAATTTTTCCCCGCCCCAAGGGTCACAGTTTTACATAGACTTATATAGGATTTTTTTTTTAAAAATCTTCTTCTCGGAAACTACAAGAGCCAGAGGTTTGATATTTTACAATTATTATAAGCTTATGGTCCTTTACCAAGTTTGTTCAAATGGTGACCCTGGGGTCACATTTGGTCACGCCCCAAGGGTCACATGTTTTACATAGACATGTATAGGGAAAAACTTAAAATCTTCTTCTCTGAAACTGCAAGAGCCAGAGGTTTAATATTTTGCTGTTGCTATAAGCTTATGGTCCTTTACCAATTTTGTTCAAATGCTGACCCTGGGGTCACATCTGGCCCCGCCCCGGGGGTCACAGTTTTACATCAATGCTTGTTTTAAAATTTTTAATTTCTTTATTTTTTTATTTTATTTTTTTTTTTATCATTTTTTTTTCATATTTTTTTTTTTATTTTTTTTTTTTATTTATTTTTTTATTTAATTTTTTTATTTTATATATATATATATATATATTTTTTTTTTTATTTTTTTTTTTTTTTAATTTTAATTTTTTTTTTTTATATATATATTATTTTTTTTTTTTTTTTTTTTTTTTTTTTCTTTTTATATTTTTATTATCTCTACTGGCCAACTTGGAAAACCAGCCAGATCGGACCAGTAATCACAGAGTTACTGCTCTTGATATAGTTAAAAATGCTATAGTTTGCCTCTTTAAGACTACAGTCACTCGCTTCATTGATGTCATAAGAGCCATATTAGCCAGTAGAGCGTCCACAGGCCCTCTTGGGCCTCTTGTTTTGTCTTAATTATATCGTGGTCAAGTTCAAAAATGGGTCACATGGTGTTAAAAACTAGGTCACTAGGTCAAACTTTGGAAAAACCGTGTGTACACTCTAGAGGCCATATTTTTGACCCGATCTTGATGCAATTTTGTCAGAATATTTGTCTCAATTATAGCTTGCTAAAATTCGAAAATGGGTCACACAGGGTCAAAAACTAGGTCACTAGGTCAAATACTTGAAAAACCTTGTGTACACTCTAGAGGCCATATTTCTGACCCGATCTTGATGAAACTTTGTCGAAATGTTGTCTTATTTATATTTTGGTCAAGTTCGAAAATGGGTCCCATGGGGTCAAAAACTAGGTCACTAGGTCAAATACTTGAAAAACCTTGTGTACACTCTAGACGCCATATTTTTTTTCATTCGATCTTTACCAAACTTTACCAGATTGTTAATGTCAATAACAGCTTGGTAAAGTTTGTTTTAAGCTCTACTGGCCAAGGGCCAGCAGAGCTTATGGGATGGTGTGTTGTCCGTTTTCCGTCGTCCGTTAACTTTTCTTGTGTACACTCTAGAGGCCACATTTGTGATGCAATCATCATGAAACTTTGTCAGAATGTTTGTTTCAATGAAATCTTGGTCAAGTTCAAAAATGGGTCATGTAGGGTCAAAAACTAGGTCACTAGGTCAAATACTTGAAAAAACTTGTGTACACTCTAGAGGTCATATTTGTTACCCAATCTTGATGAAACTTTGTCAAATTGTTTATCTTAATTATATCTTGATCATGTTCGGAAATGGGTCACATGAAGTTGAAAACTAGGTCACTAGGTCAAATATTGGAAAAACCTTGTGTACACTCTAGAGGCCATATTTTTGACCCGAGCTTGATGCAACTTTGTCAGAATGTTTGTCTTAATTATATCTTGGTCAAGTTTGAAAATGGGTCACATGGGGTTAAAAACTAGGTCACTAGGTCAAATACTTAAAAAATCTTGTGTACACTCTAGAAGCCGTATTTCTGACCCAATCTTGATGAAACTTTGTCAAAATGTTTGTCTTAAATATATCTTGGTCAAGTTCAAAAATGGGTCACAAGGTGTTAAAAACTAGGTCACTAGGTCAAACTTTGGAAAAACCGTGTGTACACTCTAGAGGCCATATTTTTGACCCGATCTTGATGCAATTTTGTCAGAATATTTGTCTCAATTTTTTTTTTTTTTTGAAAATGGGTCACACAGGGTCAAAAACTAGGTCACTAGGTCAAATACTTGAAAAACCTTGTGTACACTCTAGAGGCCATATTTCTGACCCGATCTTGATGAAACTTTGTCGAAATGTTGTCTTAATTATATTTTGGTCAAGTTCGAAAATGGGTCCCATGGGGTCAAAAACTAGGTCACTAGGTCAAATACTTGAAAAACCTTGTGTACACTCTAGACACCATGTAGTACGACTCGATTCATCAATGGTATAACAGCCAGTAGAGCGTTCACAGGCCCTCTTGGGCCTCTTGTTTTATTTAAGCATCATTGACCTTTTTATTTTTAAGTCCAGTCCCCATTAGGCGTGACATGTGAATCCACGGATTTCTTGTTTATCCTAGCTTTGCCAAACCTGTGTTTACTGTAACATTGCTGAAAAACATAGGGTAGGTAGGTAGGCATTTTATTTTATTTTATTTTTAGCTCTACTGATCAGAGATCAGCAGAGCTAATGCCATTGTGCGGTGTCCGTCGTCCGTCCGTAAACTTTTTTTTTGGTAGCGACTACTCCTCTGAAACTACTGGATTGATATTCATGAAACTTTACAGAAATGTTGCCCATGAAGTCTAGTTGATCCTAGCAAAAATTCATGTTGATGTGAAATCCAAGATGGCCGCCAAAGCTAAATATCGATTTTTAAAATACAAGTTTGTAGCGACTACTTCTTGAAAACTATAAGTGATATTGATATTGAACTTTTTCTAAAATGATCAGCATGACATGATGTTGGTCCTTGTCAAAAATCGCTTTGATTCGACGTTAAACATGGCTGCCAGCGGCCATCTTTGTTTACATAGAGTTATATAGTAAAAACTTGTAGCGACTACTCCTCTGAAACTACTTGGCAGATTTTCATGAAACTTTACAGGAATGGTGCTCTGGATGTCTAATTGATCCTAGCAAATGTTCAGGTCGGCCAGAAATTCAAGATGGCCACCACAGCTAAAAATAGATTTTTAAAAAATAAGTTTGTAGCGACTACTTCTTGAAAAATATAAGTGATATTGATATGGGACTTTTTCTAAAATGATCAACATGACATGATGTTGATCCGAATCGAACATTATTTTGATTCGACGTTAAACATGGCTACCAGTGGCCATCTTTGTTTACATAGAGTTATATAGTAAAAACTTGTAGCGACTACTACTCTGAAACTTCTTGATGGATGTTCATGAAACTTTACGGGAATGTTGCTCTTGATGTCTAGTTGATCCTAGAAAAATTTCAGATTCGCCGGAAATTCAAGATGGCCACCACAGCTAAAAATAGATTTAAAATAAATAAGTTTGTAGCGACTACTTCTTGATAACTATAAGAGATATTGATATGGGACATTTTCTTAAATGATCAGCATGACATGATGTTGGTCCTTGTCGAAAATCGTTTTGATTCGCCATTAAACATGGCTGCCAGCAGCCATCTTTGTTTACATGGAGTTATATAGTAAATCCAAGATGGCCGCCAAAGCTAAATATCGATTTTTAGCTCTACTGATCAGAGATCAGCAGAGCTTATGCCGTGGTGCGGCGTCCGTCGTCCGTCTGTCCGTCTGTCCGTCCGTCCGTTAACTTTTATTTGTAGCGACTACTCCTCTGAAACTACTGGATGGATATTCATAAAACTTTACAGTAATGTTGCCCATGAAGTCTAGTTGATCCTAGCAAAAATTCATGTTGATGTGAAATCCAAGATGGCCGCCAAAGCTAAAAATAGATTTTTTAAATTCAAGTTTGTAGTGACTACTTCTTGAAAACTATAAGTGATATTGATATGGGACTTTTTCTAAAATGATCAGCATGACATGATGTTGGTCCTTGTCGAAAATCGTTTTGATTTGACGTTAAACATGGCTGCCAGCGGCCATCTTTGTTTACATAGAGTTATATAATGAAAACTTGTAGCGACTACTCCTCTGAAACTACTTGACGGATTTTCATGAAACTTCACAGGAATGTTGCTCTTGATGTCTAAATGATCCTAGCAAAATTTCAGGTCGGCCGGAAATTCAAGATGGCTGCCACGGCTAAAAATAAATTTTCAAAATACAAGTTTGTAGCGACTACTTCTTGAAAACTATAAGTGATATTGATATGGGACTTTTTCTAAAATGATCAGCATGACATGATGTTGGTCCTTATTAAAAATCGTTTTGATTCGACGTTAAACGTGGCTGCCAGCGGCCATCTTTGTTTACATAGAGTTATATAGTAAAAACTTGTAGCGACTACTCCTCTGAAACTACTTGGCGGATTTTCATGAAACTTTACAGGAATGTTGCTCTTAATGTCTAATTGATCCTAGCAAAATTTCAGATCGGCCAGAAATTCAAGATGGCTGCCACAGTTAAAAATATTTTTTTAAAAAATAAGTTTGTAGCGACTACTTCTTGAAAACTATAAGTGATATTGATATGGGACTTTCTCTAAAATGATCAGCATGACATGATGGTTATCCGAGTCGAACATTATTTTGATTCGACATTTAACATGGCTGCCAGTGGCCATCTTTGTTTACATAGAGTTATGTAATGAAAACTTGTAGCGACTACTCCTCTGAAACTACTTGACGGATTTTCATGAAACTTCACAGAAATGTTGCTCTTGATGTCTAATTGATCCTAGCAAAATTTCAGGTCGGCCGGAAATTCAAGATGGCCGCCATGGCTAAAAATAGATTTTCAAAATACAAGTTTGTAGCGACTACTTCTTGAAAACTATAAGTGATATTGATATGGGACTTTTTCTAAAATGATCAGCATGACATGATGGTTATTCAAGTCGAACATTATTTTGATTCGACATTAAACATGGCTGCCAGTGGCCAAGTTTGTTTACATAGAGTTATATAATGAAAACTTGTAGCGACTACTCCTCTGAAACTACTCGACGGATTTTCATAAAACTTCACAGGAATGTTGCTCTTGATGTCTAATTGATCCTAGCAAAATTTCAGGTCGGCCGGAAATTCAAGATGGCCGCCATGGCTAAAAATAGATTTTCAAAATACAACTTTGTAGCGACTACTTCTTGAAAACTATAAGTGATATTGATATGGGACTTTTTCTAAAATGATCAGCATGACATGATGGTTATTCAAGTCGAACATTATTTTGATTCGACGTTAAACATGGCTGCCAGTGGCCATGTTTGTTTACATAGAGTTATATAATGAAAACTTGTAGCGACTACTCCTCTGAAACTACTTGACGGATTTTCATAAAACTTCACAGGAATGTTGCTCTTGATGTCTTATTGATCCTAGCAAAATTTCAGGTCGGCCGGAAATTCAAGATGGCCACCACGGCTAAAAATAGATTTTCAAAAAAACAGTTTGTAGCGACTACTTCCTGAAATCAAAATCAATCAGTAGAGCTTCAAGGTCATTGACCTCTTGTTAAAATACAAGTTTGTAGCGACTACTTCTTGAAAACTATAAGAGATATTGATATGGGACTTTTTCTAAAATGATCAGCATGACATGATGGTTATCCGAGTCGAACATTATTTTGATTCGAAGTTAAAAATGGCTGCCAGTGGCCATCTTTGTTTACATAGAGTTATATAATGAAAACTTGTAGCGACTACTCCTCTGAAACTACTTGACGGATTTTCATGAAACTTCAGACAAATGTTGCTCTTGATG
Source organism: Cyrtodaria siliqua (assembly GCA_037043455.1). Classification (NCBI taxonomy): domain Eukaryota; kingdom Metazoa; phylum Mollusca; class Bivalvia; order Adapedonta; family Hiatellidae; genus Cyrtodaria; species Cyrtodaria siliqua. The sequence continues at coordinate 25,222 of JAWPHD010006313.1, read as the reverse complement.
TCTAATTGATCCTAGCAAAATTTCAGGTCGGCCAGAAATTCAAGATGGCCGCAATGGCTAAAAATTGATTTTCAAAATACAAGTTTGTAGCGACTACTTCTTGAAAACTATAAGAGATATTGATATGGGACTTTTTCTAAAATGATCAGCATAACATGTAGTTATCCGAGTCGAACATTATTTTGATTCAATGTTAAACATTGCTGTCAGCGGCCATCTTTGTTTACATAGAGTTATATAATGAAAACTTGTAGCGACTACTCCTCTGGAATTACTCGACGGATTTTCATGAAACTTCACAGGAATGTTGCTCTTGATGTCTAATTGATCCTAGCAAAATTTCAGGTCGGCCGGAAAATCAAGATGGCCGCCACGGCTAAAAATAGATTTAAAAATAATAAGATTGTAGCGACGACTTCTTAAAAACTTTAAGAGATGTTGATATGGGACTTTTTCTAAAATGATCAGCATGACATGATGGTTATCCGAGTTGAACATTATTTTGATTCGACGTTAAACATGGCTGCCAGTGGCCATCTTTCTTTACATAGAGTTATATAATGAAAACTTGTAGCGACTACTCCTCTGAAAGTACTTGACGGATTTTCATGAAACTTCACAGAAATGTTGCTCTTGATGTCTAATTGATCCTAGCAAAATTTCAGGTCGGCCGGAAATTCAAGATGGGCGCCACGGCTAAAAATAGATTTTCAAAAATCAAGTTTGTAGTCACTTCTTCCTGAAATCAAAATCAATCAGTAGAGCTTCAAGGTCATTGACCTCTTGTTTATTAAGGTGATCTATTGGGATCACTCTTTGTCATTCGTCTGTCATCGTCGTCGTTATCTTTTGCTTCAAACAACTTCTCCTCAGAAACCTCTAGGCCAATTTTGACCAAACTTCATTTGGATGATCCTTAGATGAATGCTTTTTAGATTTGTTCAAATTAGGTCAGCGCGACATCCAGGGTGGCCGCCATTACCATATATGGTCGAAACCTTAAAAAAAACTTCTTCTCAAGAACCACTGGACAGATTACGACAGTTTTTCTTTTAAAATGATCGCCAGCACCTAGACTATCAATTATGTTCAGAAAAGTCCCCAGGGTCAAAAGTGGCCTTGCCCCGGGGTCCAGAATTTATATATTGAGATTTTGCATGTTTTTCATGGGCATATAGGAAAAAACTTTAAAAAACTTCTCTGAAACCACAAGGCACAGAGCTCTCATGTATTACATGTAGCATCAGCTTATGGTCTTCTACTTAGTTTGTTCAAATGGTGACCCTGGGGTCAAATTTGGCCCCGCCCTGGGTGTCACAGTTTTACATAGACTTACATAGGGGGAAAAAATCTTCTTCTCTGAAACTACAAGAGCCAGAGATTTAATACTTTGCACTTACTATAAGCTTATGATCCTTTACAAAGTTTGTTCAAATGGTGACTCTGGGGTCACATTTGGCCCTGCCCCGAGGGTCACAGTCATGTTTTACATAGACTTGAATAGGGAAAAACTTAAAATCTTCTCTGAAACTTCAAGAGCCAGAGGTTTAATATTTTGCACTTGCTAACCCTGGGGTCACATTTGGCCCTGCCCCAGGGGTCACATGTTTTATATAGACTTCTATAGGAAAATACTTTAAAAAAAAACTTCCGAAACCACAAGAGCCAGAGGTTTAATATTTTGAATTTAATATAAGCTTATGGTCCTCTACCAAGCCTGTTGTAATGGTGATCCTGGGGTCACATTTGGTGCCGTCCCAGGTGTCACATGTTTTATATAGACTTCTATAGGGAAATACTTTAAAAAAACTTCCGAAACTTCAAGAGCCAGAAGTTTAATATTTTGCCTATACTATAAGCTTGTGGTCCTCTACCAAGCTTGTTCAAATGGTAATCCTTGGTTCACATTTGGCCCCGCCCAAGAGGTCACATATTATACATAGACTTATATAGGGATAATCTTCAAAAAAATCGTCTTCTCAGAAACAGCTTGGTAAATTTTGACCAAATTTCACATGGATGATCCTTAGATGAATGAATGTTTTTCAATTTGTGTGTTAAAATAAGTTAGACGTGACATCCAAGATGGCATATAATAGCGGCTTTGTCCGGAGCATATCTTCAAAACTACTGATGGGACTGCAATAAAACTTCACACAGTGATAGAGGGCAATGAGAGGAAGTGCAGGGTCAATATCTGTAACTCTGTTATCATTCAAATTAGAGTTATTTCCCTTTGTGTAATTTTATACTTAGACTTGATGAAACCCCTTGATATAAGACCTATTTTAGCTTGTAGAGCATCCACAGGCCCTCTTGTTCTCTTGTTTATTATTATTATTAATGATCGCTAACCTCTATCAAGTTTGCTCATTTGAAGTCCCTGGGATCAAAGATGGCTGCAATCCCTGGGTCCAAAGTTTGTATGTAGGGATTTTGCATGTTTTTAGGTAAACTTACATAAGGCAAGACTTAAAAACGTCTTCAATCAGCATTTGCGAAAGGACAATTTTTTCATCATTGCAAAGATCCTTGGGTGATCAATTCAGGGCCAAGATTTGGCCCTCTTGTTTTGACTACTTATTTCTCAGCATGCTTTTTGTTTTTTTAGGCATTGGCAATATGCAATTTCTGGACATTAGATTAATTATATTTTTGACATGTTACATATTTTCATATTAAAGGTGAGATGCCTAAACAACTTGTGACACAACATGATTGTCCAGACTCGATCATTCTAGTAAGCACTGAGGCTGAAGCAGACAAGGATCAAAGTTCCTCAGGTAGATTTTATGGCCTTTTGTGTTTAACTTACCTGAGCTGATGGCTGTCCTTTAACAATTGCTTCAAACGACATCTCCTCAGTAACACCTTTGGCAATTTTGATCAAACTTCACATGGATGATCTTGAGGTCAGTGCTTTTCAAATTTATTAAAATTAGATTAACGTGACATGACAACGAAGATGGCTGCCATTACCATGGTTAGTTGAAACATTAAAAACTTTTCTTAAGAACGAAGAACAGATTTCAACGGTTTTTAGCTCTACTGGCCAAAGGCTAGTAAGGCTTATGCCATGGTATTTTGTCCGGACGTCCGTCCTTGTCCATCCGTCATCCATTAACTTTTTGATGTCAACACTCTAGCACCTTCATTTTTGATTTGATCTTTACCAAACTTTACCAGGTTATTCATATCAATAAAAGCTTGGACGAGTTCAAAAACCAGCCAGATCGGACCAGTAACAGGCAGAGTTATTGCCATTTTTCTTAAATATGCAATATTCTATATTGAGAACCTGTCGTCCCACTGGCGGCTAAATATATATTTATTTATTTTTTAATTTTATGACACAAGGTCTCATTATTTGTGTCAGCCCACTGGAGCCCCTTTGGGGGTAATTGGGTCAAAAATCAGAAAAAATATATATCTTGTACAAATGTGAATGGATTTGATTCTAATTTTTTATGATCATTTAATGGACTCGAGGCACAACATATACAAATAAATACTGATAAAGGTGATCCTTTGAGAGCAACAAACACAATTAAGAGAATAAAGCAGCAGACTCGGTTTTATTGAGTCTGTTCATGAGAAGTAATGAAAGAAGCAACACTTCTCACTCCCCCTAGCACCGGCTTAAGCGGTATTCTACTTCAAAGCCACCCAAATTGGGCTTGTTAGTCCCAAAGGACCAGTAAAAAAATGAGTTTTGTCCTCCTGCATATAGGGGCCCCTCTACAGGGGTACAATTTGGGGACGGTGCAGTCTATTTACTGTTAGAGTTTCGGCCTTGTGACGTTAACTCCTTCTATACACTTTGAGATCCGATTTTAGTTTGGTATGGTCAATTAGGGACATATATAAAACTGATTTTCACCTCCAGCATAAAGGGGCTCCTCTACAGGGGTACAACTTCGGGAACTTGCAGTAATTTACTTCTACGAGTTTCGGGCTTGTGACGTTAATTCTTTCTATATCCTTTGAGATTTCAAGTTCATGTTTGGTGTATTTCTTAGTTAAGGATTTGTAGATAATAAGTTTTCATATTTTGACTCCATCCTCGGGGGCTCCAGAGAGGGAAATCAGGTAAAAAACGCAACAAATTGCATATATAGTCCGAATGTGAATGTATGTGGTTTTAAATTTGGTGTGATCATTTAGAGGATTCAAGGCACAACATTTACGAAATGGGTTTTGTCCTCATGTGTAAAGGAGCCCCTCTACAGAGGTACAACTTGGGGAGCTTGCTGTAATTTACTATTTTAGAGTTTCGGCCTTTTGACACTTATTCCTTCTATACCTTTTGAGATTTCAAGTTCTTGTATGTTATATCACAGGTGAGCTATTGGGATCACTCTTCGTCCGTCGTCCGTCCGTCGTCTGTCGTCCGTCCGTCCGTCGTTAACTTTTGCTTCAAATAACTTCTCCTCAGAAACCTCTTGGTCAATTTTGACCCAACTTCACATGGATTATCCTAAGGTCAATGTATTTCAAATTTGTTAAAAGTAGGTCAGTGCGACAACTAAGATGGCCACCGATACTAAAATTAGTCGAAACCTTAAAAAATCTTCTCAAGAACCATATGACAGATTTTGACACTTCTTTTTTAGAAATGATCGCCAACCCTTGTACTATCCAATTTGTTCAAATCAAGTCCCCGGGGTTAAAAATGGCTGCGTCTCGGGGTGTTCAAAGTTTGCATATATAGAGATTTTGCATGTTTTGCATAGACATATATAGGGAAAAACTTTAAACAATCTTCTCTGAAAGTATAAGAGCTAGAATTTTAATATTTTGCATTTACCTTCAGCTTATGGTCCTCTGCCAAGTTTGTTCAAATGGTGACCCTAGGGTCAAATTTGACCCCGCCCCAGGGACCACAGTTTTACATAGACTTATATAGGGAAAAACTTTAAAAATCTGCTTCTTTTAAACTACAAGAGCCAACTCTTTAATATTTTGTATTTACCATCAGCTTATGGTCCTCTACCAATTTTTAGCTCACCTGAGCCGAAGGCTCAAAGGTGAGCTATCGGGATCACTCTTCGTCCGTCGTCCGTCGTCGTTAACTTTTGCTTCAAACGACTTCTCCTCAGAAACTGCTGGGCCAATTTTGACCAAACTACACGTGGATGATCCTTAGATGAATGCTTTTTAGATTTGTTAAAATTAGGTCAGCGCGACATCCAAGATGGCTGCCATTACCATATATGGTTGAAACCTTAAAAAATCTTCTTCTCAAGAATCGCTGGACAGATTTCAGCAGTTTTTCTTTTAAAATGATCGCCAATGTCTAGACTATCAAGTTTGTTCAAATGAAGTCCCCGGGGTCAAAAATGGCTATGCCCCGGGGGTCCAAAATTTGTATATTGAGATATTGCATGATTTTCATATAGACATATAGGAAAAACTCTCACAGAGGTCTCATGTATAACATGTAGCATCAGCTTATGGTCCTCTACTAAGTTTGTTCAAATGGTGACCCTGGGGTCAGATTTGTCCCCGCCCCGGGGGTCACAGTTTTACATGGACTTATAAATATAGGATTTTTAGCTCGACTGGCCGAAGGCCAGCAGAGCTTATGGGATGGTGTGTTGTCCGTCGTCCGTCCGTCCGTTGTACGTCGTCCGTTAACTTTTGCCTTGTGAACACTCTAGGGCATTCATTATTAATCAAATCTTTTCGAAACTTTGCCAGTGTCTTTATATCAATAAAAGCTCGGACAAGTTCGAAAACCAGCCAGATCGGAATAATTTCACCGGAGTTATGGCCCTTGTTTTGCTGAAAAATGCCATATTAAGCCTTGTGAACACTCTAGCACCTTCATTTATTATTTGATCTTTACCAAAATTGCACATATTGTTAATATCAATGAAAGCTTGGACAAGTTCGAATACAGGCCAAATCGGATCAGTAACACCGGAGTTATGGCCCTTGTTAGCTCTACTGGCCAAGGGCCAGCAGAGCTTATGGGATGCTGTGTTGTCCGTCGTCCGTCGTCTGTCTGTCGTCTGTCTGTCGTCTGTCGTCCGTTAACTTTTCTTCAAACGACTTCTTCTCAGAAACCGCTTGGCTAATTTTGACCAAACTTCACATGGATGATCCTTAGTTGAATGCTTTTTAGATTTGTTAAAATTAGGTCAATGCTACATCCAAGATGGCTGCCATTACCATATATGGTCGAAACCTTAAAAAATCTTCTTCTCCAGAACCGCTGGACAGATTTCAACAGTTTTTCTTTTAAAATGATCGCCAACGCCTAGACTATCAAGTTTGTTCAAATAAAGTCCCCGGGGTCAAAAATGGCCGTGCCCCGGGGGTCCAAAATTTGTATATTGAGGTTTTGCATGTTTTTCATATAGACATATAGGAAAAACTCTCACAGAGGTCTCATGTATAACATGTAGCATCAGTATTTTGTATTTGCTATAAGCTTATGGTCCTCTACCAAGTTTGTTCAAATGGTGACCTAGGGGTCACATTTGGCCCTGCCCCGGGTGTCACAGTTTTACATAGGCTTGTAAAGGGAAAAACTGAAAAAATCTTCTTCTCTGAAACCACAAGGCACAGAGCTCTCATGTATTACATGTAGCATCAGCTTATGGTCCTCTACTAAGTTTGTTCAAATGGTGACCCTGGGGTCAAATTTGTCCCCGCCCCGGGGGTCACAGTTTTACATAGACTTATATAGGATTTTTTTTTTTTAAATCTTCTTCTCGGAAACTACAAGAGCCAGAGGTTTGATATTTTGCATTTACTATAAACTTATGGTCCTTTACCAAGTTTGTTCAAATGGTGACCCTCGGGTCACTTTTGGCCCCGCCCCAAGGGTCACATGTTTTACATAGACATGTATAGGGAAAAACTTAAAAAATCTTCTTCTCTGAAACTGCAAGAGCCAGAGGTTTAATATTTTGCATTTGCTATAAGCTTGTGGTCCTCTATCAAGTTTGTTCAAATGGTGACCCAGGGGTCACATTTGGCCCCACCCCGGGGGTCACAGTTTTACATAGGCTTGTATAGGGAAAAACTGAAAAAAATCTTCTTCTCTGGAACCACATGGCACAGAGCTCTCATGTAATACATGTAGCATCAGCTTATGGTCCTCTACTAAGTTTGTTCAAATGGTGACCCGGGGGTCAAATTTGTCCCCGCCCCGAGGGTCACAGTTTTACATAGACTTATATAGGATTTTTTTTTAAAAAATCTTCTTCTCGCCAACTACAAGAGTCAGAGGTTTGATATGTTACATTTATTATAAGCTTATGGTCCTTTACCAAGTTTGTTCAAATAGTGACAATAGTGACCCTGGGGTCACATTTGGTCCCGCCCCAAGGGTCACATGTTTTACATAGACATGTATAGGGAAAAACTTAAAAAATCTTCTTCTCTGAAACTGCAAGAGCCAGAGGTTTAATATTTTGGTGTTGCTATAAGCTTATGGTCCTTTACCTATTTTGTTCAAATGGGGACCCTGGGGTCACATCTGGCCCTGCCCCGGGGATTCACAGTTTTACATAAATGCTTGTAGAGGGAAAAACTGAAGAAAAAAAATCTTCTCTGGAACTGCAAGAGCCAGAGGTTTAATATTTTGCATTTGCTAAAAGCTTATGGTCCTTTACCAAGTTTGTTCAAATGGTGACCCTGGGGTCACATTTGGCCCCGCCCCAAGGGTCACATGTTTTACATAGACATGTATAGCGAAAAACTTAAAAAATCTTCTTCTCTGAAACTGCAAGAGCCAGAGGTTTAATATTTTGCTGTTGCTATAAGCTTATGGTCCTTTACCAATTTTGTTCAAATGGGGACCCTGGGGTCACATCTGGCCCCGCCCCGGGGGTCACAGTTTTACATAAATGCTTGTATAGGGAAAAACTGAAAAAAATCTTCTTCTCTGGAACTGCAAGAGCCAGAGGTTTAATATTTTGCATTTGCTGTAAGTTTATGGTCCTTTACCAAGTTTGTTCAAATGGTAACCCTCGGGTCACATGTTTTACATAGACATGTATAGAGATTATTTTTTTTTATTTTTTTTTTTTTTTTGAATTATTTGTTTTTAAATATTTTTTTTGAATTTTTTTTTTTGAAATATCTTCTCTCTTTTTTTGAAATGTTTTGCAATTTTTTTTTTTTTTTGCATTTTTTTTTTTTTTTTGTTAAATTGTTTTTGTTTTTTTTGCATTTTTTTTTTTTTTTAGCTCTATGTTCGACCAGTCGGACCAGTAACAGAGGTGTTCTTGATTTAGTTAAACATGCTATATGTTGCCTCGTTGATACGGTTGGGCCTTCATTTTTCATCTGATCTTTACCAAACTTTACCAGATTCTTTAGTTATGGCCTTTGATTTAGTTAAAAAGCTGTTTTTTGCCCGAAACTTTCAAAAAAACGTAAATGGCAGTCACTCACTTCATTGATGTTATAAGAGCCATGTTAGCCAGTAGAGCGTCCACAGGCCCTCTTGGGCCTCTTGTTTTTTTCTCAAAATTGCTATTTTCTGCCTTGTGAACGTTCTAGCACCTTCATTTATTATTTGATTGTTACTAAACTTGCACAGATTGTTAATACCAACTATAGCTTGGACAAGTTCGAAAATCAGCTGAATTGGTTCAGTAACACCAGAGTTCTGGCCCTTGTTTTTTCTGAAAAATGCCATTTTCTGCCTTGTGAACAATCTAGCACCTTCATTTATTATTTGATCTTTACCAAACTTTCACAGATTGTTAATATTAATAAAAGCTCGAACAAGTTCGAAAACCAGCTAAATCGGATCAGTAACACCGGAGTTATGGCCCTTGTTTTTTCTGAAAAATGCTATTTTCTGCCTTGTGAACACTCTAGGGCCTTCAATATTAATCGGATCTTTACTTAACTTTGCCAGTGTCTTTATATCAATGAAAGCTCAAACAAGTTCGAAAATCGGCAAGATAGAAATAATTTCACAGGAGTTGTGGCCCTTGTTTTGCTGAAAAATCCCATATTAAGCCTTGTGAACACTCTAGCACCTTCATTTATTATTTGATCTTTACCAAACTTGCAAAGATTGTTAATATCAATGAAAGCTCGGACAAGTTTGAAAACCAGCTAGATTTAACAGTGGAGTTATTGCCCTTGATTTAGTTAAAAATGCTATATTTTGCCTAGTTAAGACGATATGGGCTTGATTGTTCATCTGATCTTTACCAATCTATATCAGATTGTTAATATCAATGAAAGCTCGGACAAGTTCGAAAACCATTCATATCGGACCAGTAACAGCGGAGTTATGGCCCTTGATTTAGTTCAAAATGCATTAATTTTGCTTCGTTAAGACTATTTTTTATCCGATCTTTACCAAACTTGATCAGATTGTTAATGTCAATAAAAGCTCGGTCGAGTTCGAAAACCAGACAGATTGGACCAGTAACAGCAGAGTTATGGCCCTTGGTTTTGTTAAAAATGCTAAAATTTGCCTCGTCTTACGATAGGGCCTTTATTTTGCATCTGATCTTTGCCAAACTTTACCAGATTTTATGACTTTCTTCTTTTTATATTATTATTTAATTTTTTTTTTTTGATTTTTTTTTACATTTTTTTTTTTTTTACATTTTTTAATTTTTTTTTCTTCAAAATAATGTTTTTTTGATTTTTTTTACATTTTTTTTAGCTCTATGTTGGACCAGTCGGACAAGTAACGGGGGAGTTATGGCTCTTGATTTAGTTAAAAATGCTATATTTTGTCTCATTAATACGGTAGGGCCTTCATTTTTCATCTGATCTTTACCAAACTTTACCAGATTCTTTAGTTATGGCCCTTGATTTAGTTGATAAGCTGTATTTTGCCCAAAACTTTCCAAAAAACATAAATGGCAGTCTCTTGCTTCATTGATGTTATAAGAGCCATGTTAGCAAGTAGAGCGTCCACAGGCCCTCTTGGGCCTCTTGTTTTTTTAAAAATCTTCTTCACGGAAACTGCTAGAGCCAGAGGTTTGATATTTTGCATTTACTATAAGCTTATGGTCCTTTACCAAGTTTGTTCAAATGGTGACCCTGGGGTCACATTTGGCGCTGCCCCAAGGGTCACATGTTTTACATAGACATGTATAGGGAAAAACTTAAAAAATCTTCTTCTCTGAAACTGCAAGAGCCAGAGATTTAATTTTTTGCATTTGCTATAAGCTAATGGTCCTCTACCAAGTTTGTTCAAATGGTGACCAAGGGGTCACATTTGGCTCCGCCCCGGGGGTCACAGTTTTACATAGGCTTGTATAGGGAAAAACTGGAAAAAAATCTTCTTCTCTGGAACCACGTGGCACGGAGCTCTTATGTATTACATGTAGCATCAGCTTATGGTCCATCAGCTTATGGTCCTCTACTTAGTTTGTTCAAATGGTGACCCTGGGGTCAAATTTGTCCCCGCCTCGGGGGCCACAGTTTTACATAGACTTGTATAGGATTTTTTTTTTAAAAATCTTCTTCTCGGAAACTGCAAGAGCCAGAGGTTTAATATTTTGCAATTACTATAAGCCTATGGTCCTTTACAAAGTTTGTTCAAATGGTGACCCTGGGGTCACATTTGGCCCCGCCCCAAGGGTCACATGTTTTACATATACATGTATAGGGGAAAACTTAAAAAATCTTCTCTGAAACTGCAAGAGCCAGAGGTTTAATATTTTGTATTTGCTATAAGCTTATGGTCTTCTACCAAGTTTGTTCAAATGGTGACCTAGGGGTCACATTTGGCCCTGCCCCGGGGGTCACAGTTTTACATAGGCTTGTATAGGGAAAAACTGAAAAAAATCTTCTTCTCTGGAACCACATGGCACTGAGCTCTCATGTATTACATGTAGCATCAGCTTATGGTTCTCTACTTAGTTTGTTCAAATGGTGACCCTGGGGTCAAATTTGTCCCCGCCCCTGTGGTCACAGTTTTACATAGCTATGTATAGGGAAAAACTTAAAAAATCTTCTTCTCTGAAACTGCATGAGCCAGAGGTTTAATATTTTGCAATTACTATAAGCTTATGGTCCTTTACAAAGTTTGTTCAAATGGTGACCCTGGGGTCACATTTGGCCCCGCCCCAAGGTCACATGTTTTACATAGACATGTATAGGGAAAAACTTAAAAATCTTCTTCTCTGAAACTGCAAGAGCCAGAGGTTTAATATTTTGTATTTGCTATAAGCTTATGGTCCTCTACCAAGTTTGTTCAAATGGTGACCTAGGGGTCACATTTGGCCCTGCCCCGGGTGTCACAGTTTTACATAGGCTTGTAAAGGGAAAAACTGAAAAAGTCTTCTTCTCTGGAACCACATGGCACTGAGCTCTCATGTATTACATGTAGCATCAGCTTATGGTTCTCTACTCAGTTTGTTCAAATGGTGACCCTGGGGTCAAATTTGTCCCCGCCCCGGTGGTCACAGTTTTACATAGATATGTATAGGGAAAAACTTAAAAAATCTTCTTCTCTGAAACTGCAAGAGCCAGAGGTTTAATATTTTGCTTTTGCTATAAGCTCATGGTCCTCTACCAATTTTGTTCAAATGGTGACCCTGGGGTCACATTTGGCCCCGCCACAGGGGTCACAGTTTTACATAGGCTTGTATAGAGAAACAGGAAAAAAATCTTCTTGTCTGGAACTGCAAGAGTCAGAGGTTTAATATTTTGCATTTGCTATAAGCTTATGGTCCTCTACCAAGTTTGTTCAAATGGTGACCCTGGTGTCAAACATGGCCGCGCCCCAGGGGTCACAGTTTTATATAAACTTATATATATAGGAAAAAAACAATCTTCTCTGAAACTGCAAGAGTCAGAGGTTTAATATTTTGCATTTACTATTAGATTATGGTCCTCTACCAAGTTTGTTCAAATGATGACCCTGGGGTAAAATTTGACCCTACTCCGTGGGTCACAGTTTTACATAGACTTATATAGGAAACACATTAAAGTCTTCTTCTCTGGAACTACAAGAGCCAGAGGTTTAATATTTTGCATTTACTATACTCTTATGGTCCTTTACCAAGTTTGTTCAAATGGTGACCCTGGGTTCACATTTGGCCCCGCCCCAGTGGTCACGTTTTACATAGACTTGTATAGGGAAAAACTTAAAAAACCTTCTTCTCTAAAACCACAAAGCACACAGCTCTCATATATTACATGTAGCCCTGGGGTCACATTTGGCTCTGCCCAAGGTGTTACTCTCTAGCACCTTCATTTTATATTTGATCTTTAACAAACTTTGTCAGTGTCTTAAACTGTCTATATCAATGTTGTTATACACAACAGAGCCCACATTTCTTGAACAACCTTAACCAAACTTGCACAGATTGTATATGACCATAAGATTTCGAAGAAGTTCGATAATGTGCCAGTACGCAGGTGATCGTTTTAAGGCCATCTTGGCCCTGGCCCTCTTGTATTGATTCAAATTAACTCAGGTGAGTGATATAGGGCCATCATGGCCCTCTTGTTCTTAGTTAGGATGTGTAGATGCACAATAATGTCACAGATTTTGGCTTCACCCACTGGGGTCCCCTAGTAGGTAATCGGGTCCAAAGCCACAATAAAATGCATATCTGGTCAAAATTTGAATGGTTTTGACCTCCTGCATAAAGCAGCCCCTCTACAGGGGTACAACTTGGGGAACTTGCAGTAATGAACTATTATAAAGTATCCACCTTGTGATGCTAACTCCCTTTATACTCTTTGAGATTTCAAGTTCATGTGTGGTGTGTTTCTTAGTGAAGGATATGCACATGCACAGTAAGTTTTCATTTTTGGCTCCATACCCAGTGGCTGCCTAGAGTAAAAATGAGGTGAAAAAAATGCATATCTGGTCCAAATGTGAATGCATTTAATTCTAATTTGCTATGGTCATTTAGGGACTCAAGGCACAACATATATAAAATGTGATTTGTCCTGTGTAAAGGGGCCCCTCTACATGGGTACAAATTGGGAAACTTGCGGTAATTGATATGTTCGACTGCCGTTTTGCTGAGTGCAGGGCAAAGAGTTTTGTCATAAGTGCTACAACAACTAATTTACTCCCCCATCTCCACCCCCAACAACAGACTCCATTAAGCCAGTAGAGCAATACAGGCCCTCTTGGGCATCTTGTTTTTACGCACGATTCCACTAAGTTTTTAATTGTTTGTCATGTTATTTAACAGATAATGGTTAATGGTTTTATACTTTCTTTTTTCTTTTTTAGCTCACCTGAGCCGAAGGCTCAAAGGTGAGCTATTGGGATCACTGTTCGTCCGTCGTCGTCCGTCCGTCGTCGTTAACTTTTGCTTCAAATGACTTCTCCTCACAAACCGCGTAGCCAATTTTGACCAAACTTCACTTGGATGATCCTTAGATGAATGCTTTTTAGATTTGTTAAAATTAGGTCAGAGCGACATCCAAGATGGCCGCCATTACCATATATGGTCGAAACCTTAAAAAATCTTCTTCTCAAGAACCGCTCGACAGATTTCAACAGTTTTTCTTTTAAAATGATCGCCAACGCCTAGATTATCAAGTTTGTTCAAATGAAGTCCCCGGGATAAAAAATGGCCATGCCCCAGGGGTCCAAAGTTTGTATATTGAGATTTTGCATGTTTTTCATATAGACATATAGGAAAAAACTTTATAAAATCGTCTTCTCTGAAACCACAAGGCACAGAGGTCTCATGTATTACATGTAGCATCAGCTTATGGTCCTCTACTAAGTTTGTTCAAATGGTGACCCTGAGGTCAAATTTGTCTCCGCCCTGGGGGTCACAGTTTTACATAGACTTACGAGGGCCCATCAATAATTTCGTGAACTAATTCTATGTTACGAGTATAAGTAATCTAACATACTTTTGACCACTACTCCTTTTCAAAGTAACGTCCCTTGCATAGTTTGCATTTATTCCACCGCTCGACTCATGACCGGAACACGTGCTGCAGGCCATCAAGTGACATCTCCCGCAAATTTCTGTTTATGGCGCACCTCAACTCCTCTCGGGACTCGTATTTCTTACCACGCAGCCTGTTTTTGAGATTTGGAAATAGCCAGAAGTCGCAAATTGCCAAATCTGGGCTGTATGGTGGGTGCGGTAGCAGTTCTATATCCAGTTCCTTGATTGTGTCCGACACAACGCGGCTGCTATGGCTTGGCGCGTTATCATGGTGCAGCAGAATCCCAGACCTCTCAAGCTGTGGGCGCTTTCTTTTAATAGCCGGCAACAGCTCAGATTTAATTACTGTTGCATGACTGTAGTTTTCGAAGGAACAAAGTGATTTAAAATTATACCTTGTATATCGCATAATATAATGGCCATTACTTTACCGGCAGACTTGGAAATCAACGCTTTTGTCGCTTTTGGCCTGCCAGTATGTTTATCATCTTCGGTTGTTTCTCTACCGTCCTTAGAGCGATTCACCCACTTTGAAATAGCACCATTCGATAAACAAGAGTCCCCATAAACTGTATGCAAATCCTCCCGAATGTCGGAGAAAGATTTTCCGAGTAATGTATGAAACTTTATCACAACACATTGCTCGTTTACACTGTGCGACGCCATTTTACAACGAACGCTCTTGATGTGACGGCATCAATGTCGGCGCATGCTGCATTAATTGGAGAATGATTTATCTTTGATCAAACAAAATTTCATTGTTCGGCGCCGGACATACTGTGGTAGTAGTTTGACCTTAGGCATGGGGAATCAAAAGGACTGATAGTTGAGTATGTTTGGATTGTAATTGAAAATGTTTAAATGGCATTTAAAGCATGCTATAAAACGCACCAGAATAAGATATAAAACACAAGAGATAAAACTGCTTAGCGATTTCTTGAATTTCTGTAAGAAATGATGCACCAATAATTCAAAAATTATACAAAATCATTTCATAAAAACGATATCTCCCTGTATTTTGACTGAAAACGAGGCTGATTATAAAATCAAATGGTTAAATGCGTAATACGAATTTTAGAAAAATTTAACGAAATTTATCGATCGTAATATCTGCGTTTCAAATGTTTTCACATTGTTCTCGTTTTTAAATCGTTTTGATTAATTATTATTGGCAAATTACATTAAATGTTGCTAAGAAATGAGAAAATACGATGATATATCGGAAAGTTTTGGCATTTAAATTTCGTTTACGGGAAATCGCTAATTTTGTAATGCTTCATTTTGACTGTCAAATGCAGACAAATGTATTGAAAACGAAAGTAGATTTATGAGCGCAGACTCTTTGCATCAAGTTTTTCTTGTATTAAAATGTAAACATTTTCTATATAGAGTATCATCCAAATAAAGCCTGGGCTGGTCATAGTGGACAGCCATGATGTCTGGCCGGGCTGCTCTTACACAGCCTGGGCAGGTCATAGTGGACAGCCATGATGTCTGGCCGGACTGCTCTTACACAGCCTGGGCAGGTCATAGTGGACGGCCGTGATGTCTGGCCGGGCTGCTCTTACACAGCCTGGGCAGGTCATAGTGGACAGCCGTGATGTCTGGCCGGGCTGCTCTTACACAGTGATGTCTGGCGGGACTGCTCTAATACAGCCTGGGCTGGTCATAGTGGACAGCCATGATGTCTGGCCGGGCTGCTCTTACACAGTGATGTCTGGCCGGACTGCTCTTACACAGCCTGGGCAGGTCATAGTGGACGGCCGTGATGTCTGGCCGGGCTGCTCTTACACAGCCTGGGCAGGTCATAGTGGACAGCCATGATGTCTGGCCGGGATGCTCTTACACAGTGATGTCTGGCGGGACTGCTCTTACACAGCCTGGGCAGGTCATAGTGGACAGCCATGATGTCTGGCCGGGCTGCTCTTACACAGTGATGTCTGGCGGGACTGCTCTTACACAGCCTGGGCAGGTCATAGTGGACAGCCGTGATGTCTGGCCGGGCTGCTCTTACACAGTGATGTCTGGCGGGACTGCTCTTACACAGCCTGGGCTGGTCATAGTGGACAGCCATGATGTCTGGCCGGGCTGCTCTTACACAGTGATGTCGGCGGGACTGATCTTACACAGCCTGGGCAGGTCATAGTGGACGGCCGTGATGTCTGGCCGAGCTGCTCTTACACAGCCTGGGCAGGTCATAGTGGACAGCCATGATGTCTGGCCGGGCTGCTCTTACACAGTGATGTCTGGCGGGACTGCTCTTACACAGCCTGGGCAGGTCATAGTGGACAGCCATGATGTCTGGCCGGACTGCTCTTACACACAGTGATGTCTGGCGGGACTGCTCTTACACAGCCTGGGCAGGTCATAGTGGACGGCCATGATGTCTGGCCAGACTGCTCTTACACAGCCTGGGCAGGTCATAGTGGACAGCCATGATGTCTGGCCGGGCTGCTCTTACACAGCCTGGGCAGATCATAGTGGACAGCCGTGATGTCTGGCCGGACTGCTCTTACACAGCCTGGGCAGGTCATAGTGGACGGCCGTGATGTCTGGCCGGACTGCTCTTACACAGCCTGGGCAGGTCAAAGTGGACGGCCGTGATGTCTGGCCGGACTGCTCTTACACAGCCTGGGCAGGTCATAGTGGACGGCCGTGATGTCTGGCCGGGCTGCTCTTACACAGCCTGGGCAGGTCATAGTGGACGGCCGTGATGTCTGGCCGGGCTGCTCTTACACAGCCTGGGCAGGTCATAGTGGACAGCCGTGATGTCTGGCCGGGCCGTTTGGAAAATTGTCTGAATGACCTAGTTAATTCAAAAAACATTTAACCAAGTCAACATAGCAACGTTTGCTAATATTATGTCCATGACCACTAAATATACCAAGGTTTAGTACTGATGATAAGATAGTTAAAATAACTGATAAACACGTGTACTGTTATTTAATAACGTATGTTTTAATTCTTCAAAATTTTGGCGCCGAATTGATGCTTTGCATCAAGTTTTTCTTGTTACGCTATGTGAAAGCGTCATGAAATAGTGAAATTAGTTCACGAAATTATTGATGGGCCCTCGTATATAGGAAAGAATTTACAAAATCTTCTTCTCGGAAACTACAAGAGCCAGAGGTTTGATATTTTTTATTTACTATAAGCTTATGGTCCTTTACCAATTTTGTTCAAATGGTGACCCTCGGGTCACATTTGGCCCCGCCCCAAGGGTCACATGTTTTACATAGACATGTATAGGGAAAAACTTAAAAAATCTTCTTCTCTGAAACTGCAAGAGCCAGAGGTTTGATATTTTGCATTTACTGTAAGCTTATGGTCCTTTACCAAGTTTGTTCAAATGGTGACCCTCGGGTCACATTTGGCCCCGCCCCAAGGGTCACATGTTTTTCATAGACATGTATAGGGAAAAACTTTAAAAATCTTCTTCTCTGAAACTGCAAGAGCCAGAGGTTTAATATTTTGCATTTGTTATAAGCTCTTGGTCCTCTACCAATTTGTTCAAATGTTGACCCTGGGATCACATTTGGCCCCGCCCCGGGGGTCACAGTTTTACATAGGCTTGTATAGGGAAAAACTGAAAAAAATCTTCTTCTCTGGAACTGCAAGAGCCAGATGTTTAATATTTTGCATTTGCTATAAGCTTATGGTCCGCTACCAAGTTTGTTCAAATGGTGACCCTGGTGTCAAACTTGGCCGCGCCCGGGGGTCACAGTTTTATATAAACATATATATATGAAAAAAAAACAATCCTCTCTGAAACTGCAAGAGCCAAAGGTTTAATATTTTGCATTTACTATAAGATTATGGTCCTCTACCAAGTTTGTTCAAATGGTGACCCTGGGGTAAAATTTGACCCCACCCCTCACAGTTTTACATTAAAGTCTTCTTCTCTGGAACTACAAAAGCCAGAGGTTTAATATTTTGCATTTACTATACTTTTGTGGTCCTTTACCAAGTTTGTTTAAATGGTGACCCTGGGTTCACATTTGGCCCCGCCCCAGTGGTCACGTTTTACATAGACTTGTATAGGGAAAAACTTAAAAAACCTTCTCTAAAACCACAAAGCACACAGCTCTCATATATTACATATAGCCCTGGGGTCACATTTGGCTCTGCCGAAGGTGTTTCTCTCTAGCACCTTCATTTTGAATTTGATCTTTACCAAACTTTGTCAGTGTCTTAAACTGTCAATATCAATGTTGTTATATACAGCAGAGCCCACATTTCTTGAACAATCTTAACCAAACTTGCACAGATTGTATATGATCATAAGATTTCGAAGAAGTTTTATAATGTGCCAGTACTCAGGTTATCGCTTTAGGGCCATCTTGGCCCTCTTGTATTGGTTCAAATTTACTCAGGTGAGCGATATAGGGCCATCATGGCCCTCTTGTTTTATGATTTGAAAATGACACTCCACTAATTCGCATCGCGTCCGGTCCTGTCACGTCCCATTGCATTATTATCCCATGCCAAAGGCGGAGGTATATTAATTTGGCATTGTCCGTCTGTCTGTCTAGAGCTGTATCTTCATAACTGCAGGTAATATTTTTTTATAATATTTTTTATTTATTATCAGCTTATGGATCCTATACCAGTTTTGTTCAAACGGTGACCCTGTGGTCAAATTTGGGTCAACCCCATGGTCACAGTTTTACATAGACTTATATATAGGGAAAAACTTTTAAAAAATCTTCTGAAACTACAAGAAAAATGCTTACACAATGTTAACCATCGAAATCAAATCATTATACTTGGTGACTTCAACCAATCAATGGACAGTAATCTGTTCACCACGTTCCTACTCAACAACAACCTCACCCAACTGATAGAGACACGAACCCACACATGGGGGCATATTGGACTTGATTATTACTCCCAGAAAGATATCAAAGTTTCCTCCTTTCCAGTCCCATACACAGACCATAACCTAATTGTCACTACTATCTATTCATAAAACAGCACACCAGTGATTATTTAGATATGGAAGTCCACTGAAATAACAAAATCGTCTGATAGAAGCCGAAGTAATGAGATACAATTCTACATTTCTTGTATATTACATTGATTACTATATTATACACACCTGCTAAAATTACACCCAGTCTAGCCCTTTAGTCACACTATAAAATTCAATGCCTTAAAATGGTACATCTTTTTTTCATATCTACTATGGTGATGAATTTCAAAAATACCTATATCTAGTAGATATTCGAATTTATGAAGGGTCAAGGTCATGATTTATATTAATTTAAAAAAAGTAAAAGTATTTGGGTTTTTTTATGATGAGAAAATATACTAAAGAGAAAAAGAAATGCAACTATATATTAATAATCAAATACCTTGGCTTGCATCAAATATCTTGACGTGCATTTTAACTTAAAACTATAATTTTAATTCAGTACACAGTATTTAGATCTCGTATTAATATTCCACTAGTTTTGTGCGAATCTGACAAATAAACGTTCATACGCGAAACCAAGCATTACGTCATGTAAGGAGGACCCCTTATGTTCACGGTTGTTTCTCGACGGTTTCACAGCGGTTTTTGCTGGGGTGCGGAAGTGCTGACTTAGGTGCTTGAGATGAAAATACACGTCCTCTTGACTTGATGTTACACTTGGACGTCCTTGTTTAGGACTGTTTTGGTCAAAAAATCTCTCTCAGACATTCAAATATTATTATTATAATGCATTTATGCACACCAGGATGGACAGATACCGTACGCTGAAGAATTCCGTTCAAAAGCTATCTGACAGCATCTTCACGTTGATCTTGACGTAAACAAGACATCAAGACAACTTTAGCAAATTCGACAAAAATCCTGGATTCTTGATGAATGATGACTCGCGACAACACAATTTATGCAGAAAATGGCATGTGTATCTGAGTACACAAGGTTTCATGGGCTATATAATAATCACTTTCGAGTTAATTAGCAGATAGTGGTTGCATGGTTGCATATTTGCTTTTCCATTTTGGTATGATGTGAACATACTTAATGAATACTATACACGGTTACACTCCACTAAATTTTTACTTAAGACTCCACATATTTTAATAATCTGTTTTGTTTTTTAACAGATAATCAGATAATCATTGCAAATTTTCTTTCTTATTTAATATGTGAGACTCCACATATTTTTAGATCTATTGGGATCACTCTTCGTCCGTCGTCCGTCCGTCGTCCGTCCGTCGTCGTTAACTTTTGCTTCAAATGACCTCCTCAGAAACCGCTTCTCCAATTTTGACCACACTTCACACAGATGATCCTTAGATGAATGCTTTTTAGCTCTACTGGCCGAAGGCCAGCAGAGCTTATGGGATGCCGAGTTGTCCGTCGTCCGTCCGTCCGTCGTCCGTCCGTCGTCCGTCCGTTGTTAACTTTTGTCTCGTTAAGACGATAGGGCCTTCATTTTTCATCCAATCTTTACCAAACTTTAACAGGTTGTTAATATCAATGAAAGCTCGGATGAGTTCGAAAACCAGCCAGATCGGCCAAGTAACAGCGGAGTTATGGCCCTTGATTTAGTTAAAAATGCTATATTGCTATATTTTGCCTCGTTAAGACGATAGGGCCTTCATTATTCAACCTATCTATACCAAACTTTACCACATTGTTAATATCAATGAAAGCTCGGACAAGTTCGAAAACCAGCCAGATCGGACCAGTAACACCAGAGTTATGGCCCTTGATTTAGTTAAAAATGCTATATTTTGCCTCGTTAAGACGAAAGAGGCTTCATTGTTCATCCGATCTTTACCAAACTTTATCAGATTGTTAATATCAATGAAAGCTCGGACAAGTTTGAAAACCAAACATATCGGACCAGTAACAACTTAGTTATGGCCCTTGATTTAGTTCAAAACGCTATATTTTGCCTTGTTAAGACGAGAGGGCCTTCATTTTTCATCCGATCGTTACCAAACTTTTATTTTTTTTAATTATTTTTTTAAATTAATATATATATTTTTTTTTTATTTTTTTTTTTAATTTTTTAATGTTAATTTTTTTTTTAAATTTTTAATTTTTTTTTTTTTTTTTTAATTTTTAATTTTTTTAGCTCTATGTTGGACCAGTCGGACCAGTAACAGAGGAGTTATGGCTCTTGATTTAGTTAAAAATGCTATATTTTGCCTCGTTAAAGGTAGGGTCTTCATTTTCATCTGATCTTTACTGAACTTTAACAGATTCTTTAGTTTTGGCCCTTGATTTAGTTCAAAAGCTGTTTTTTCCCGAAACTTTCAAAAAAACGTTAATGGCAGTCACTCGCTTCATTGATGTTATAAGACCCATGTTAGCCAGTAGAGCGTCCACAGGCCCTCTTGGGCCTCTTGTGAATTTGTTAAATTAGGTCAGCATGACATCCAAGATGGCCACCATTACCATATACTAATCGAACATTAAAAAATCTGTTCTCAAGAACGCCGGACAGATTTCAACAGTTTTTCTTTTAAATGACCAATGAGCTAGACTATCAAGTTTGTTCGAAGTCCCCGGGGTCAAAAAATGGCCTTGCCCCGGGGTTCCAAAGTTTGTATATTGAGATTTTGCATGTTTTTCATAGACTTTTATAGGAAAAATCTTCTTCTCTGAAACCACAAGGCCACAGAGCTCTCTGTATTACATGTAGCATCAGCTTTATGGTCCTCTACTAAGTTTGTTTCAAATGGTGACCCTGGGGTCACAATTTTACATAACACTTCCAAAGGTCCATTATCATACTCTTTTATATAGGCAAAAACATTTAAAATCTCTCTCTTTGAAAACTACAAGAGTCAGAGGTTTAATATTTTGCATTTACTATAGCTTATGGTCCTTTAACAAGTTTGTTCAACATGGTGGACCCTGGGCTCACACTTTGGCCCCACACCAGGGGTTGGTCCCGCACCAGGGTCACATGGTTTTACATAGCTTGTATATGGATAAAACTTAAATCAAGAAAACGAGCAAGGTACTGAGAGCATGGTGAACAATGATTTGTTCATCCATGTAATGAAATGTTTCTTTGCAATCACGCATGACATGGAGGGACTGAACATGTGTCAACTCTTCTTAATAATAATACATCATTGCATGTAATATACATCAATGCATTGTTTAATGTTTCTGGAAGTAAGGCGATTAAAACAAGATAAGGTAAGGTATAATACAGGAATAAAGAAGGGAAACAAAGGAATGATTAGGTTATAATGAAAATTAATCTCCAAAACGCTTCATCGTATCTGAACCATATCTTCACAGGTGTTACAGTGTATCGAAAAACATCACCTTGTCATCACCTGTCAAAGTTTGAGTCATTAGAAATGAATATAGCGTCAAAAAGGTCCAGACAGCTAATTTTGCCAATTCAATGGGAGGTAATTCATAGACGCTTTGACCAACATAGATGAATTAAAGTAGGAAAACAACCTTGCATTTATATCGACATACTATGCAAGTATGATTAAAATCATATGAACACGAAAGACAAGCCATATCCCCGCTGCACAAATATTTATAATATACAACTTAAAAGTGTAAAGTGACACATTCTCCCTGAAGTTTCCTGTTCGAAAAGTGTGACCTTCAACTAAAAGAACATATGTTTTACACACAACTTGTAGTAGAGACATACAGACTACACATATAAAAAACATAACTTATAAATCTTTGTGCTCATTTGATTTTAACAACTCAGAGTACTTCCTGGTCTCGGGGTACTGTTGTTACTTTATTCTCACAACTCGCGAATACACTGGTCTCGGGATACTGCAGTTGTAGTTCATTCTCACAACTCAGAGTACCACTCTTCTGGGATACCATTTGTGATTTAATCTCACAACTCGGAGTGAACATGATGTTCATACACAAACTATTTCGTTGTTATATTTTTCACCTATGTATGTGAACATGATGTGAAGGCCCGGGGCCTTGGCCTAGTAGGTAGCTGTATTGCTACTGGAGAATGACACGATGCAATCCGAATGTAATTTTTACATGATTTTCGACAATCATTGTTGACAATATAGTTGCACAGGTAAATCAGGTGTACTTATACTACCTAGGACTAAACAAGAAGTGTTTTGATTCCTGTCACCCAACCGATCGTCGGCGTTTTTACCCCCAGCTCAATCAAACACTTTTACCTTTTGTTTTTTTTGTGCTTGCTTTTGTTTTTTAAACCATATTTGTGTTTGGCCGTTAACAGAATTAATTCAATGCAGTTTTGCATGTAATTTGAAAAATGTAATAATAGGTAACCTATTTGTGTTTAGATCGACTCCTTGTTTGTGAATGTATATCTCGCTCAATGATACAGTCATACGTGTGAGTCCGCTTGTCCACGTTTGCCACATTGACGAAGGTTGGCAGCTACTCAATAACGCGCGGCAGGACAGTGGGTTCTTCGAGTTGTTAAAAACAGATGACCTCTACCAAATCTGATGTATAGAAAAAGTAGCCGTAAAAGATCTTTTAAAAATCCCCCTCTCTACACACACACACACACAATTTGATTTCGACTTAAGTCTTAAAGGGAGTATCAGCTGGATGGTTATGGCGGTAGGTGTCCGAATTAAAATTGACAAAATATTAATATTTTTTATCTACATGGCCAAAACAATAATGAGCCTACAAAATCTTTTATTTGCAAAGAAATTCATTCTGCCAGTAATACGTGCTATCCTAGGTGACGCACCAGGGTTAATTTCAGCATATTACATGCGATTCCACCCTAGCTGTATGGTGTCTGAAATTTTAGACATTAACAAATGGTTCTAGCTTCACATTTTGATTGGTAGTGTTTTATATCGTGAACTGAACCATTTTATAATTTAAGATGTTTCTAGAAAAATCCTGATGTACCCTTTTAAGACTATTGGGCATGACTTAAACAAACTTTTACATAAAAAAAATATAATTAGAATAAAAAAATTGGGTACTGCTCAGATTCTAACCCATCCCGCTCGCTTTATAGTTTTCTGGACTGCTGCTCTCCCGACTGAGCTATCAAATCCTTTACAAATTTTGATGAACTATAAAGGACTTATTCTAAAACCAGAGTGTCCGAATAGACCCGAAGTCTAAAAATAGTCACTCGGGATCAAATGACGTCATAAAAACACCCAGTCAGTATTGATGATTTGCATTCGAGTCTCGCCGACACGATTGGCACCAAGTATTCAGGATTATTTTATTACCGAATCAGTCATTTTAACTTCATAGCAAGGGAAAGTAAAAAACTTAGGAAATATTACACAGCGTACTACAAGTAAACTAAAAATCTTATTCGGAGAATGGGCAGAAACACCTTTTTACAAAGGATAGTAGCTTATGCGATGATAACCATTACTGACCAAACCTATTAAATATTATATGAAGACTATAAAGGCCATGTTTATTTCTTAAATATATAAATCCAAGAAAGATGGGAGATATGCATTTAAATGTGTTGCAAGATAAATAAATTATTAAAATTAACTGGTTACAAATCTCAATACACTATCCTAGGAGAACAATACAGTGTATAATACATTTTACGCAAGATCACGTGCTGACTGATGATTGATCTATTAATAGAATGCACAGCAATAGATAAAAAAGCTACATAAACAATATTACTTAAACAATGTATCGAGGAAATTATTTGAAATTTCAGAATGACATTACACCTTATTTGTAATCCGCACTAGAAAAGAAGAAACACCTGTTAAAATATGGGTCTTATTTTTCAGGCAATGCGTCGATTCATCAGTGAGGCTGTAGTTAGGATTCATGAAAAAAACATGTTTAAAAAACCTTGGTGAACAAGTTCACCATGCTAAAAATCATCTCTCTGAAACTGCAAGAGCCAGAGGTTTAATATTTTGCATTTGCTATAAGCTTATTGGTCCTCTACCAAGTTTGTTCAAATGTGATCCTGGGGTCACATATGCCCCGCCCCAGGGATCACATGTTGTTACATAGACTTATATAGGGATAATCTTCAAAAAGTCGTCTTCCCCGAAACAGCTTGATCAGTATTGACCAACTTCACATGGATGATCCTTTGATGAATGTTTTTCAATTTGTTAAAAATAAGTAAAATGTGACATCCAAGATGGCCACATAGAAAAATCTTGAATTACTTCTATATACTGGGAAGTTAGAGAGCTTTGGATGCGTTTTTTTCTTTTGTTAATTGTTCTAAAGTTTGGTATATAAGAGTTTGCATGTTGACATAGACTATATAGGAAATTTAAAAGATCTCTCTTTTATATTGTTAGCATGGAGTTGTGGGTTTAAATTTCAGTTGAGGGTGTTGTTGGGTTTTGCAACTTGTAAAAAGGTATTGAAAGGAATTTAATGATGAAACCTCCTGATG